>CAUYUJ010015395.1:0-87500 GCA_963575745.1 Prorocentrum cordatum
AGCTGACGAGGAAACCCATGTCCACCTTGCCTTCCTCGAAGCATCGACCAGGGAGGTGAACTCGACAAGGCTGTTGGCCACTTTGTCAACGTTCACGCCAAAGCCCTTGCCCATCGCCAGAACCACCGGAGGCCTCATCGAACGGAGATGCCCCATCCACCTTTCGCTCTTCTGCCAGGCCACGTCCTCCTCCGTACCCGGGCCAGAATGAGGTTCCACCTGAGGGAATTCTAGCTTCTTCTCCACTCGTCTCGGCGTTGGGTCTGCCTGGATACAACTGGCCTTCTCGGCCCCCGCGATGTCGCGCAAACCCAATGCTTCCTCCAAGAGGGCCCCCGCCGTGACGTCCCACTGCCAGGTGAGCTCATCAACGCCCGACACTGCATCCGTTTGCCCACGTAGAACTTACCGTCCTTCAGGAGGACGCGCACATCCTGTCCTAGCCCTTTTACGCAGGCGCTTGGGCCCCCAACTTTTAACGCCAGAGCTCCTCGACCTCCCCATTTCAGAAGCACCGGCGCAGGTGAGTGAGAGGAAGTTGTTGTCAGCCAGCTGGCATTAGCATCCCCCAGCGCGATTGGCCAAGGAGAACACCAAGGACAGCGACAGGATGAAGCAGTACATCGTGCTGCATGGAACTGAAGTCAAGCACGTCGGACTCGCGGGCTCACGCGCCATCCCACGAAAGAAAAGTAAGCTACCTTCGCGCAATTGCTCAAGAGACATGAAGTCGCCCACCACCACCATCCATGGTAGGACCTTCTTCTCAGCTTCGCACACAGATTCCGCCGCCTTCTCAAAAATCCACAACTTGGCCTCAGACAACTTCTCCGAATGCCGCAGGCAGGGCGGAACGGCGATCATCCCACCAGGGGCACCTCCCATAACATGAGCTGCTATCGACCGACCAGTCTCGATTATGCAGTCGCCCAAGTTCGGCCACATGATCTCCGCGTCTTTCGGGGCCACCACTGCCGCGCCACCTGTCGATCCCGCGCCATGCCCAGGTAGAGCTGGGGCCCGCAAGCCATGCTAACCCAGCCTGGCCGTCTCCCGCTGCATCTTTGCAACATTCAGCCCCGCCGCGCGATTTTCCTGCGCTGCCGCCGCCACCGCTTCGCAGCTAACCAAGTATTCGCGCAACGCTGAGACGCCAGCGACGTTAAGCGGTGGCGAACTGATGCCTCCAATTCATCGGGCCGAACTGCCCCTTAGCGAAGTAGCCCCCCTCTTCCTCCTCCAGCTGTTCTTCGCGCACATCCGCCCAGCGCCGTTCAGCTTCAGCTGCCTGGGCCGCGGCGGCGGCCCTCGCATCCACTTCGGCTTTGCAACTTGCAACCGTGGCCTCCGCAGCCTCGACAGACCCGCCCAGAGTCCGCAGCCTCTCGCCGAGCGCCTCGACCGACAGCTCAGCGTCCGCAGCGAGGCTCGCCAGCGACGCTTTAGCATCTTCTTTGTGACCACCATTCCCACCGTGCGGGCGAGCAGCATGACCGACCAGCGGCTGACGCTGCCTTTTCAGCTCCAACAACTTTGTTTCTTTTGCCACGCGCTGCTCCCGTGACTGCTTCTCGAAGCCCTCAATCTTGGACTCGACGTCATCTTCCCTTCGCTGCCCATGGAGCAGGCTGCGATGGCAAGCCTTGATATTCTGCTCGATGCGAGTAATACGTGCTCGCAGCGGTCTCTGCCCCAGGCCCTTTTCCTCGCCATTCTGCGAGTTCTGTGATGGCCTCTTCGCGGCGAGCTCCGATGGCTTCATCGTCCGCTCCGTTGGTCGTCTGGATGAGCATTGTGAGCCTCTGATTTTCCAACTGCGGATCATCTTCGTCGCCGCCTGCTGCGCCGTCCCGAGCGTCCACGTCCATGTTGCCTGCGCCGCCTCCACCCAGCTGCCGGTGCTTCGCATCTCCAACAAGTTGAACTGCATCTGCATCGCCGTTCTCTCTTGGGGCCATGGGGCTGCTTGCGGCGACGCGGCTGGCTCAGTGGGGGACGTCGTTGCAAACGGGCGCACCCGTGGCCGCGCCGCGCCTGAAGCAACTCTTCCGGTGAGCACGGTTGACCAGCTTCCCACATCCATTGGTCTTTGCGCCACTTGCATTACCACTCCCCCGCCGCTTCTGCACGCGCCTTCGGCGCCATCCTTCGCGCTGCGGCGCGCCGCGAAACGCAAGTGCTTCACCCCGCTACACGCCAAAAAAGCAAAACATATTGAAGGTTGGCCGCGGGATAGCGGCACCCCTTCTGCCCAGGAGCTGAACAGGGGGAGCGGGGGGGGGGGGGGGCATGGCGGAGGAGAGTCGACTTCGCGCGCGAGTGACCCTGGGCTAGAGCGACCTATGGCGCGCGGCTTCAGGGGCGCCCGCGGGGGCCCAGCGCTTTCGCGCAAGCCAACGTTGCCGCGCCGCATCAACGATCGGCGGGGCGCCACCCGAACGATTCTTTGTGCCAGCGGGCAACCGCGCAAGATCGCCGATTGCACTCGAACGCCCCGAATGGCACTTCGAAGGCGCTACGAAAGCAGACGCTGCCAGGGGCCGCCGCGAGGGGGTCTGGCACTGCCGGGCTGCGTCGCGATGACGTCTGAGCAGGCCCGGCGCCACGGCCAAGACCGGCCCCGTGCGAAAGCCCTGGAATCAATGTGGATATCTTTGGACATTAAAAAATTACAGCCCCCCATGTATTCGCCAAAACCAGAGTCAAACATATTCAACGAGGTTCAAAAATATTCAAATATATCCAAAACAATTCAAGCCAGACGTTTTCGGATCGGGGCTGGACTGCGGGACTGGTCTTGCGCCGGAAAACGCGCCGCCGGGTCGACCAGCCCCCCCGGGGAACCGACGAAAGCTGCAAGGTGCGACGCGCGTGCGCTGCTGTCGATTGCAAAGGGCGGGCGCGGACCTGGCGCGCTCAGATGCGAGCGCATTCGCGCGACGCGGGTGCCGACGCGAGGTCGAGCTCACTCCACGAGAAAAATCACCCGACCCCCTTTGGACCAGCACCAAAGGCCACTCCGGCGAAGGGCCACTCTCACGCGCAGTCGAGAGAGGGAGGAGAAGGAGGGAATGGGAGGAGGCGGAAGGAGGCGGAGGAGAGGAATGGGGAGCTAAATATCGACACCCACCTTGCCTTACAGCGCCCATGCATGCATGATTTCGGCAGAGCCCGCGGATGGCCCCGAATGAGATCCCGACGTCGCATTTCCATCGTCGGCAAGACTGGCAGGATGCGCGCGGCCGAACAAAACGCGCGCGCGGGGCCGCGCGAACCTGGAGCTTCCGTCCTGGAGCACGCGCAAGCAATCCGCGGCTTGCTGATATGAGCCAGCCTCGCGGCTCTCGCCGCAGGCTCTGACGTGGCGACTCAGCGCCAGAAGGTTTTCGCATCTAGATATACGCCAGTATTCGGTGCACCGGGTTTGGTGGGTGTATACGCCGTCTTCTTGAAACATGTGTTCTATGTTTGCTCGGGTATAAAAATTTCTGGGTGGGTGTATATTCGTTTGGGCGGTCGAGCATCATCGATGCTGGCGGCGACCTGCATGGCCGCGCGGGGTCGGCAGGCTCGCTGGCCCCCCGCGAAGGCGGCCTCCGCGAAGCGTCGGCAACTCGCCCACGACGTCCCCTGCGACCCCCCGAAGTCGGCACATTTGGGGCCCGCGGCAAATTTCGCGCCACGGATAATGCAAATATATTGGCATCTGCATTGCGGGGCGGGCGTCGGAACCTTGCTCCCGAAAGAAGGGCGAGGGGGAGGGGGGGGGGGGGGAGGTCCGTGGCCATTCTGGCCCAAGTTCGAAACCTTGCCGCGAGGCTTCGAGCTTGTCCGCATCCGCGCGGCAGGCGTGAACATGTTCGGCGCGCGTTGTTTCGCGCTCCCTGCTCGAGCCTGCCCGGGGCCCTGCAGGCCCTTCTTGGAATCCATTTGCGCCCGAGGGTTAGCAGGCGCCACGCAGTGAGGCGCGGCGCTGCCAGAAGAAGAAATGCGGATTCAAAACCAATTTCTCGTGGAAGAAGTTGCGTTACATGCGCGGCGCTCCTCGGCCTGTTTGTTCCTTCTGTCGCGCAGCATCGCGCGGCACAAGGCGACTGGGCCCTGGGGCCTCCGGGCCACGGGGCGCGCACCAAGCCGAAGCGCAAGCTGCTCGAGCCTGAGCTGTTGGCCAAGCTCGCGCCCATGTCTGACGAGATTCCGACGCGTACATGGGCCATTTTGTCACTGTCCCAGCGCGCGCGAGTCGCTGCTGAGACGGCTCTCGCTGCCGGGGCCCCTGCGCCGTTCAGAAGCATGCTCGAGCGGTGCTCGATGACATCAAGAAGCAGCTCGCGCAGATGACCACGCGGATATCAGCAAGATCGAGTCCGAGACGGAGAGCAAGATCATGGAGCTGGTCAAGCTCAAGTACACCTAAGAGTCGCTGCTGCAGCTGGGTCGCGTCGCCTCTGCCTAAGCGACCGCGGCCTGGGCGCAGCGTGCCCCAAGTGGGGTTGGCGTCTGGAGTGGCGGTGTCGGCCGACGACCGCGTTCGCCTTGCTCATGCAGTGCCAGTCGTTGGAGCCCACTATGGCCGCGTCGCTGCGCTCTTTGTTGGACGCTCGCGATGTTCTCTTGCTTCGCCGCCGAGTCTGGGCGCGACGATGGCGGCTACGGCAGCGGTGAAAAGCGCTGAATCCGACGGCGACACCGACAGCGTGCAGGGCGCCCCACCCAGGCGATGAGATCGCCGCCTCGGAGGCGCCTGCGGCCGCGGCCGTCGAAGGGGCCGCGCGCGCCATCTTCGGCCGCCCTCCCTCGGACCCCCCTCTGCGCCAAGTGCGTCGCCTGCCGCCTCCCTCAGCAGCGGAGGGAAGGGATTGGGTCGGGGGCGGGGCGGGGCGGGGAAGGGCGCGCCCAGCTCCGGCGCAGGCAGGCCGCCCGCAGCGCGAGTTCTCGACGGTTCCCCCAAACAGCTTTCCACTGACAAAAGCCGGGGCGCCTCTTTGTCCAAGCGCGGCATCAGTCGCAAGCGAGCCGACAACACCCCGGGCGGCATCAACGATGCAGCTCAGAAGAAGCTTCGCCTCGCACCTATCAGCCCGCCCCCTGGCGCGGGAACGCTCAGTTCCCAGCCCTGGGAGAGGCAGAGCGTGGACAGCTGCCACGGCCAATGTTGGAGGTCAGGTAAGCCTCGGCGCCTGTCTCAATGAGCGGACGTCCTCAGACGTCCTCTTCGTGCGAGAGACTTGGATTTAAGCGCCTCTGCCGACGCTGCCGAGGCTCGCTTGCGCTCTTCTGGCTGGTCTGCCTCTCTCACGGCTGCGCTGCCTGCCCTGGGCAGTCCGACTGGGGGCCTGCCCAGTGCGACGCCGAGGCTCATCGGGCTCGCGGCGTTGGACTCAGCTGTGAGCTGCACCCTGCTCGCGCTAGCCTACGCCATGTCGGGGGCATGATACGCGGAGGTTGTTTGGCAGTTCACTTGTACCTAGTGCGCTCTGTGGGCATCAATAGGCGATCTGGGATATGCCATGTAAGGTTCGTCGTCGGAGGTGATGGAAATTTCCCGCGCGCCGACCTTGCCGAGACTGGCTGGTTCGACGCGGTGGAAGCCGCGATCGTCGCGCCCAGCAGCGGCGCGCGCCGCCCAGCTACGAGTTGCATCGACTACTTCGTTTTCTCGCGTGCCATTGAAGGTGGGACCAGGGCTAAATTGATCCGCGACGTGCCCATCTCCCCCCGCTGCCCCGCCAGGCTCACTCTCGCTTCTGTCGAGCCCGTTTGCGACGTCAGGTATGTCCAAATCCCCAAATTGTTTTCACAAGAGCTCCCGATGGGCTGCGTTGGGCCCCCCGTCGTCAGTCGTTGGGGCCCCGCGGTTGCCTTCTGCTCCGGCCCCGCTGCGACGGCGCAGGACACTTGGGGGGGGGCCCTGAGAGCAGCCGAGGCCGCGTGGCTGCGCGTGTTCCAGATCTCGGGGGAGCAGGTGGATCAGTTTGTGGGGCGCGGCAGGCCTCTGAAGCTCTCCTAAGAAACCATTCCGTCCTGCTCCCCCTCGCTTTCCCATGAATTCCGCTCTGGCTTGCTGGCGGCGCAGGGTCGGCGCGACCCCGGCCGACTTTGCCCGAGACCCCGCGGGCGCCCACAGGCGGCAATTCGCGTCGGCTGCCCATCTTTGTTCAGGTTTTCACCGCCTCCCCGACAGCGCTGCGCATGCCGCCTGGGCCGCGGCGCCAAGGCAAACCGACCTCTCGCCGCCGCTCTCGGCCCAGAGCCTGGCCGCCTACGCTGAAGCCGAAACCGAGCGCCTGCAGGCCCGGGCGGCGCATGCCAAGGACGGGGATTGGAACGGGCGGGTCGACAAACATTCGTCTGGGGGAATGTCGGCCCTAGTCGAATTATCCCCCCTCCCCATTTCCTGGCAACCCGATGCCCATCGACCGCTCCGCCCTTCGCCCGTGCTCCTCGGTCGAGCCGATCGATGCAATCGGAGCCAGGTGGAAGCGATGGCGGTCCGTTTGGGTCCGACAGAGCCTCTCGTTTGGCCTGACCTTGGCGAACCTCCTCCCCGACCCGCGCCTGCCGAGCCCGTGCGAGCTCTCAAACATATCAAGGCTGGCACGTGCACCGGTAACGATCGGATCTCGCCGGGTTCTCTGCTGCTGCTGCCGCCGCCTGCTCTGGGCGCGCTCTGTGATGCTGTGACCCGCGTTGAACGCTGTCAGAGATGGCCTGTCATAGGGAATCGCATTGTGTTCATCCTCAAGCGCGCGGGAGGGGTCAGACCCCCGGGCCCCTCTACGCGTTGGCCCCCGCCCAAAATCGCCGAGGCGTCCTCCCATCAGGCAGTGGCGAGCCAAGCATGTTCGTTCGCATTTTCCCTGGTCCGCCCATGGGAAGTCTTCGGGGCAGCGCCTTTGGATCCAAGCCGCCTGGTCGGAGCGCTTCACTCATAACAATCGAAGATGTGCCGCGCTGCTTCTCAATTTTTCAAGGCCTTTGAGCTGGCGCAGCGTCGCCATCTCATCCAGGCTGCTCAGGCCAGTTGCTCCCCCGCGTGGCAACTGCGCCTCCTGGTTCAGGTTCATCGGGCCCCTAGTCTGGTCGATGTCGCTGGCGAGGTTGGATCTGTTCTCAATGTGGAAAAACGGCTCTTCGTGGATGTACCTCTGCCACCTGCGCGCTGCAGCCGGTCCTCTTAGGTCCGCTTGATGCTGTTCAGGCCGCCGCCCCGACAGTCCAGACGCCCGTCAACATTGACGACTTTGGCCTCTTGATATGGGGCGCCGGGCAGCGGGTGGCCCAGGACATCGCCGCTGCTGGCAAGAAGCTCCACAATGAAGTCAAAGCTGTCGACCTCAAGTTTCTGTTGACAAGTCCCGAGTGCTCGGGAACTCACCGTCTGCGCGCACGGCCATCGCTTTGAAGCTGAAGAGCCCCCAACCCCTGCCCGCCAGGTCCGAGCGGAACCTCGGCGTCGATTTTGCTTCGGGGCTGGTCGGGGGAATGGCCGCCGCGCCCAGCCGCGTCAAGGTGATGCGTCTTAAGCGGCAGCGCATGTCGATCCTTTCTGGCTCCAAACACCGTCGTCGCGTGCTTGGGCGCATGGCTCGATGTGCTCGGGGGCCCTCGGTGCTGCGTGGATCGTCGGTCACGGTTACCAATGGGCAGGCGTTAGAGCCCCCTAGAGGAGCTAGCTGCTGGCAAGTTGAAAGGCCATCGCCAAGATGGCAAGTCCCGCGCCCTCGCGCGCCCCCCCCCCCCCCTGCGACCCATGTGGGACCCGTGTTCAGGGCCACGCGGTGACCAGTGAAGTCCTTCATGCATGCCTCTGCTGGCTCCTGGTTGCCCGCTCAGGCTCTCGATGGAGGACTCCGTGAGGCCCGTGCTAGGCGGTCTCAGTTGGCCCACCCATGGTCCTCCACCGCAGGCCCCTCCTGTGCCATGTGGGCCCCCCTCAAGCGCGTGGGTATCATCGCCACTTCCGCTGCATCGTGGATCTGGCTGGACGGCGCCGACGTCAACCCCTGCGATTTGTGCCCCCGCAGCGCGAAGATCTGGATGTTTCGTGCCAGAGTGTGGCAGGCACCTAGAAGAGCCAGGGCTTGAGCGTGGAATCCTGCTGCAGCCCCTCAAATAATTGCGTATTTCTGTTGTGCCAGCCGCGCAGGGAGCGCACCCCTGATCTGCTACCGTCGGGGGGGCACTGGACTCGGGAACGGCAGTGGGCCGCGGGATATCCCACCCAGCCTCACTGCCTGATTTGCCCTGGTCAGGAGGGCGCGCTTCTTCACAGACGCTGTTGCTGCTCCAGGCTGGGGGAGTTCGCAGACCCCCCCGCCCTTTCGGGGGCGCGTTGCACGCGCTTCGTCAGGCTCGCCGCTCGCCGCGGTTTTCGCCGAAAGGTGTTTCGTTCCGATGCCTGCTCTCGTTCGCCCGCCGCCAGGGGTAGACGCTACCTGGGGGCGCGGCGATCCCGGCCTTTTTTGCTCGAGATATCTTTGTCGACGGCTCGGTCTGAGAAGCTAGATGTGCCTCCCTGGCCTCTGCTGGATGGGGGTGTGTAGCTCTCGCCCCTGACCGCGACGCTGTTGCTGCAAGCGTGTTCGGGCCCGTCTTGGACCCCATTCAACGCACTGATGCTGCCCAGTTGCTGGCTGTCGTTCGCACGCTTCGCTACGACGCGCCACCTATGATGGCTACCATGAGCGTGGCCGCGTGTCCACCACGTCTCGCGTTGCCTCTCACGCCCATCCGTGGCGCGAAATTTTGCGGCTCTTCGACGAATGGGGAACGCTAGATCTGCAGAAAACCAAAGCGCACTCCACAGCAGATGACGCGCTGGCTGGCGGAGCTCCAGCCATGCACCGATCTGGAAATCAGCGGGCCGACCTCGCCGCTCGCAGATGAAGGGGCCCTAGGACACACAAATAAATACACACAAATAGAAAGATCCTCTAGATTTTCCCATATTTTCTGGGTTTCTGTCTTCCCCCCCCGCTTCCCATGTTTCCCCCTATCTTCTGGGGAATCGACGATGAATTGTGTCTGTGTTTTTTCCCTCCTGCGCAGAGCTGCTGAGGCTGCGCGCCTGCGCGGCACCCACAGGCAACAGCTGCAAGGCGAGGCCCGAGGCTGTCCCAACGCGGGGCGGCTGGACCGGTCGGCTCGGTGAGGGTCTCTCCGGCTGCGGGCACCCGCCGAAGCACCTCACAGGCGAGCCTCCCCAGACGCAGCCCATTCTCGGTCGGGGGCCTGCTCCCTCCAGCATCGCTTCGCGAGCGGTAGCCGCACAGCTGCAGCTCGGAGCAGGCTCTCGCAGGCATGCCCTAGTCCGTATCTCGTTCCACGACGGTCCCGTCGTTGTGGGCTGCACCCAATGTGCGAACTTTGCTGCTGCGAGAATGGTCTCTCTCGGCCAGCCGTGTCCACGACACCCACCTTGCGCGCGGCGAATTTCGCATCGGGGCCAAGGTGTTTCGGGTCGACTCGCAGACGCGACTCTGAGCGTCTCTTTCTTTCGTGCGTTGGCGTCCTGGCCGCGCACCCCAGCTGCCCGCGTTCGGTCCTCGGTCGCGGGCCCTGGGTCTTTTCTGGTTTCTCGGGCGGCGCCTGCCACCGTCGAGGTCGTGCCCATTTAGGAGACCGATTTCTGACCACACCCACTCCCCGAGGTGCCTTGCGAAAAGCGGTCTCCAGAGGTGGAGGTGGGCAGTTTCCCCGGCCCAGGGGAAGGAAAAACTACCCACTTCCACCCCCGAGGGCCTATCATAGAATCGAGAATCCAAAGGTGGATGTGGTCAGAAATCGGTCTTCGAGCAAGATGCGTCCTAACCACGCTCTTCACGGCTGAAGCGTCGTAGACTCTGTGGCGCCGCAGGTTGAGCGCAGGAGGAGGAGGAAAAGGAGGAGGAGGGGGAAGGGGAGGAGGAGGAGGAGAAGGCGGAGGAGGAGGAGGAGGAGCAGGCGGAGGCGGAGGAGAGTGAGGAGGAGGATGAGGATGATGATGAAGATGAGGATGAGGAGCTCGGCAACGGCTAGGAAGGTGCCACCACATTAAACATGCATCAAACAAACAACAAACTCCAAACGAGTTAGGGGGGGTCAAGATCCTCCCCGGGCGGCGCAACCTGCCGGCGGCGCTCTTGCGCTCGAAGCCCGAGCGACTCCGCCTCTTCCCGAGAGCGGAACCCAAAAAGTGACAGGCCTCGCAGAAGGTCGGCCCCAGTCCCCGCCCAAGCACACCCACCCCCGCCCGACATGGACGCAAGAGAGCCTCTGGACAGAGGCGAGGAGGAGGAGGAGGAGGAGGAAGCGGGGGGAGCGGGGGAGAGGGAGGTGGATGAGTAGGAGGAGGAGGTGGAGCAGGAGGAAGAGGAGAAGGAGGAGGAGGAGGTCCACACACTCCCTTTCGGCGGCGCGCCTGGAGGGGAAGTGATGAACGCATGAAAACCGCCCACCGCCCCCAAAACGAAGAATTTTAGACCAACTAGACCACGCGCGCGGGCCCCCCCCGTGCGCCAGCCGGCAATGGCCTCGCTGACAGGGCGCCTACACTTACGCACATTCGCTATAATCCATTGTTGTGGGGGCTGGGATCGGTTGCCCGCTGTTCAAATCAGAGGGGGGTAGGCCTTCTCGGGAGGCGGCGAAGCTTCTCAGAAGCCTCAATTTTCCTGAGAAGACGGACACAGTTATCCTCCATGTTCCTCAATTGTTCGCAGAATTTACTCAATTCTTCGTAAAGAGAAGGCCTCGAAAACTTTTCGGAAGGTCAGAAGCCTGCCGAGCCTTCTGAGAAGGCCTGCCCCCATTCAAACTTCGGAGGCGGCCGGGGGGTCTGAACTGCGTGGCTGGGACACCAACTCTATCCTGGCCATCGCTCGGAGGTCCATTCCCTGTTTCTTTTCGGTTTCGTGCGTGGCTTTTTCGACAAATGATCAAGGATACTCCTCGATGGTCCTCGCCGAAGGAAACACGCACACGTCCGAGCGATGCCAGGTATCCAAACTCGGCCCGCCCGAACCCTCTCGGGGCCCATCTGGTAAAATTGCTCCCCCCGGAGCTGCTCGTGACGGCCCGGAGGTCCGAAACCGGCCACCGGAGGCCGAGAGAGAGTCAGGACACCGTCCCGACCCCGGCACCTTGAGCCTGCCCCTCCCTCCCCGCTCCCCGGAACCAGTGCTGGGCCACCTCGGGCACCCAGCCGACGCCAATCCCCTCGGCATCCTCCCCTGGGCTCGCCTCTTAGTTCTTTCGATCCTGTTCACCTGCCATCGCTCGGACGTCCATTCCCTGTGTTTTTTTCGGTTTCGTGCGTGGCTTTTTCGCCAAATGATCAAGGATGCTCCTCGATGGTCCTCGCCGAAGGAAAAATGCACACGTCCGAGCGATGCCAAGTTCATGAGCGCACTGCACTGCTGGGTTTCAGCAGTGCAGCTCCCGCAGAGAGGGTCCAGGACGTTGGAATTCATGGCGTCGATTGCGGGGCTTGTCCAAAATTATTCTTCGACCACGTTACTCGGGTCCTCGTTCGAACCGCGTTCCTTCGAAGCCGATCCTCGGCAAACAAACACATGCACTGATCGGAGATGACGATAAGGGTGGATAGCAGCCCAGCGGGGGGGGGGGGGGGCAACACATGTATCCATGGGCGCTGGCGGTCCGTGTCTTCGGCGAGGCTCCCCGGCGAATGCGTGTAATGTCCGCCCCTGGGCTATGCGGCCCCTTTTTTTTCCAGGGCAGCGGTCGTTGCCAAGGGAGGGGGCAGGGAGGGTGCTCGGGCGGGAGGGTCACTGCAACGGCAGCCGCAGCGTGCACCCGGCAGTGTGCGTCCGCGCCACCAGCGCATCCATCGCCTGTGTGCACCACAGCACGTAGAGTTAAGTCGGGCGTGTCCCCCTACCGGCCGGTTTTGGACGAACTAAAAAAATACCATACGAATTATCAAAAATGGTCAACACATCGTCCCCATATTATTTTTGGACTATGTTTGAATCTTCCCCCTGTAGAGGGACGGGCCCGACTTAAACGTAGAGGTGGGTCCAGGCCGACTCTCCCAATGCGATCGTGAGCGCTACCCGGGGAGAGCGGAGATGGGGTAGGCCCGGCAACGAGCGTCACCATGGGGAGAGGAAACACAAATGCTCACGCTGCGCCCTTGCCGTCGCCTCCAAGCCTTCGAGAGAGCCCTTCCCCAGGATGCACGAGCGCATGCAACCAAAACGAAGAGAATGAGGGCATACCCTCCCCGAACCGACCTCGATCTTCTGCCCCGCTCCGGACGCACTCGCCCCCATCGCCGCCTCCGAGCTGAAAAGCAGTCCGTCTTAGGGTGGCTTCCCGGGTGAAGTGTGTGTGTGTGTGTTGCGTGGCGGCCTGTGTATGTGCAGCGCCCGCATTCTGCCATACGACGTCGCGACTGCGCCCACACGTGGTCAGGCGCCGCTGATGGCGCGCACCCGTCACCAGGGCTCGAGCCAATCACTGTTTTGCGATGGGGCTCCTCGCCCCCCTCGCCGCCGCCGAGCGGGGGGCCGTCCAGCGGCGGAGGCGCTCGGCCTGGGCGGGCCCCAGGATCGAGCCGACGCGGCGAGGGCCTCGGATCCAAGAACACCCTTGCCTGAGGTCAAGGATCACATCGTCGGACATCTGGGCACGTCGAAGCAGGTAGCGCCGACCGCTTGGCATCGGCGCGAGGGCCCCCGAAACGCTGGTGCCCCTCCGGCCTCGAGCGCCCGCGTGGCGGGAAAGTGATCGATCGCCGCGCCGCGGAAGGCGCGGTGGCGAGTCGACCGCGCGCAGCGCCCCTTGGGGCCCCCGCGGAGCCAAGCAGCCGAGGAGGGGAGGAGGAGGAGGAGGAGGAAGGACGGCCCGGGGCGCAGGGGCGGGAGGGCCCAGTATCGAATCGACGCGGCGAGGGCCCTGGACAGAGGAAAACCCTTGGACATGAGGACGGGGCTCGAGCCGAGTCGTGCTCTTCGACGGGCCTCCTCGCCCTCGCCGCCGCCTCCGACCCGAGGGCCCTCCCGCGGTGGAGGCGCGCGGCCGGGGCGGGAGGCCCCAGGGCAGAGGCGGCACGGCGAGGGCCCCGGAGAAAGGCACCCCTGGCTGCACCCCGGCTTGGGCAGGAGAGAGGACTCGCTACCAGACCACCCCAACCCAAGCCGAAAACGCGAATCTCGGGTGGGGGGGGGGTCCGGGCTTCACGTGTGTTTTCTCAACGTTCCCCGACCCCCCCCAACTGGAAATGGAGGGCGAATTGGGCCCTTCGGGTTGGGTTGACATGGTTTGGTGGGCGGTGACGAGAAAGTTCCGATAAGAACATTCTTTTCCATGACACACGCCTGTGGACGTTCTCGCAGGGGCAGCACTCGTGCGAGGGTGCGTTCCGCGGCCTCGTGCGCCGGGGAGGGGAGCCCTGCCGGGCAAGGCTCCGCTAAGAACATGGGCTTCACTCCAAGCGTCCTCGTATACAGTGGCCCAGGTCCAGCGACACACGAACGATCTCAACCAAGGTCTCCAGAGCTCTTGGGAAGTCTCTGGAAGCCTCTGGAGGCGTCTTCTATGAAGGTCTCCAGAGGTATCCGGATGCCTGAAAGAGACACCGACCACAACCCAGCAGTGCGGCAAAGGAAAGTAACACGCGGGCCAACACCCGCGACGGCACAGCCTGGGCCTGCTGAGCGAGCGAAGCAATGACTAAGAGTTCTGTGCAAAGACAGAAATCGAACATAACAAAACATCCCATGATGATCATGCACAAACCATCGGGCAAGACATTTACCAAATTTCAACCCCGTCTGGTCCGACCACAGACTTGAAATTTTGAGAGACACGGAACACACCACAACAGCGAATCCACTGCATACGACGGCTACTGGCAAAATGTCCGGTGCTTATTCCAACTGTGGTCGCTCCGGTATCTGGGCAAGCGTTGTATACCGCACCTATCGCACACCGAACTGGACCGGAAAAGCTGGTGCGGCGATCCGTGCTCCGGTGGTGCCGGCAACAAATCCCCATGTGCTAGCCCTGTACTCTTTACAAAATAGTGAAGGTAAACGGGCGCGTCAGGCTGGTGACGCATGAGGAGGGCACCAGATGCTGTCATCAGCAGTTCTCGCCCCACGTCAGACCAACGGCAGACGCCTCGAACAAGACGGACTCGCGCCTTCGGCGTCAGCACAATGAACATCCCACCTGGGCGGAGCACGCGCGCTACCTCTTCAAAAAACTTCGTTACGAGTGATTTGGACTCTTTTGTCTTCCCCCGAAGGTGCATCGAGTCGGATAGCGACTTCTCGATGACAACAGCCACGGACGCATCACCGAACGCTGACAAATCTGTGGCGTCTGCGCAAACAAATCTAAGTCGAGGTCGGGGGCCTGTAGCGGTACTTCGCTGCGCTGCGTTCGCCAACGCTACCTGCGATATGTCCGTTGCAGTAACAGTAACTCTTCCGTCAAAGCCGTCGTAAAGCAACTCCGCAAGTGCGCTTTCACCACAACCGACCTCCAATATTGAATCAGGTCTATGGGGAAGCCGCTGTATCGCGGCAAGGACAGCAGGCACTGCAACGTGAGGTTCAATGATGCACTCTGCGGCGCCACCAACGCTCAAATTGACTGCATCAACTTTCTCACCCGAGTGGCCCGACGTGCGGGCATCGGAAGCATCTTCAAGATTGGCGCGTCCCCATAGATTGTGATCTGATAAAGAGTAGACGTTATCCCAGAACTTTGCTACACGATGCGTTCGTGAACTTGCGCTCGCCGCCTCAATAGACAGGTCAGCTTCTTGTAAAACGGGCGCCACGGCAAACATTTAATTGCAGTAGCGTGCCAACGCGAAGCCTTGAACCAAACACTTGAGCAAACACGGCAATGTTTGAGGCACCGCGTTTTTGTTGGGGTCTGGGACGGCACCTGACACCGAATACTTCTCACCGCAGCAAGGGCTATTGGGTGGGTGGGTCCCCCAGCAGCTCCCCTATTCCTCACCACGGCCCGATCTTAAAGTCAGTGTGCCCAGACACAGAACCAGCCCCAAGAACGCCCCCCCAAAAAACAACGACACAGCGCAGCGTCATGTGTCATGACTGGTGGACTTCTTGTCACCCTCAAAGCCATCAAGGTCAAATCAAGTTTGAAGTCCTACACGCCTGTGACGCTTCACATCGCCCTCCACGGGTCTGACTAAGACTCTTGTGGTCATGCCCTTGCGGGCACAAATATCTTGTGGCCCTCATGATAGGGCTGCACCACAATACCCATGTGGTCCTATCATGAATCCCCAATGATTCTCGCCGTCCTGCAAATATGACCTTACCGGTCAGCGTGGTCCTACTTCTGGCTACCGCGTCCCATGTAATGTAGACTGTGGTTGTGGAGATGGGTTGTTGTATTGGAAATGTGTTGCACCTATGCTGATGTTCGCTGAAGCTTGCGGGATCGCGGCCCCGCCCCCCTTTGGTGTGGGCTGAGGGCAAGGCGGTTAGGGTAGCTCGCTGGAAATTGGTTCCAACATGTTGTGTTGCGCCCTGCACTTGACAGGCCCAAGCTCGTAGAAGGAGTCTCTATCCCGATGCCTGACATGTGTTCTGCAGCCGGGGATCGCAAACCCATTTGGTGTGCGAGAGGTTCGCTGCTGCTTAATGCAGCTTCCTTCCAGCCTCTCGGCTGCTCACGATTTCATTCCCGGGAGCTTACGGGACGTGAAAACGACCACAGCCACTGTTTCTCTTTCGTTGCCGCCTCCCAGTCCGCAGAAGCGAAGCAGCGGTTGTGGTCATTTTCGTTAGGCTCGGCACCAAGGAAGTGACCGCAACCACTGCTTTATCTTCGGCCGGCTGGAAGGCGGCGCAAACAATCAAGAAGCAGTGGCTGTGGTCACTTTCCCGTCCCGCAGAGCTGGGGCCCTCGGTCCCCAGCGCCCCCCCCCCCCCCGAAGCGGGGGGGGCGCGCGTGGACACGCGTGCTCGCGGGCTGCTCGGCCGCCCCACTTGCGGAGGAGCTGTGCTCCTGCCCCTGGATTAGCCTTAAGTCGGGTGTGTCCCCCTACAGGGGGACGTTCGACGAAAAATAAAACATGCTCAACAAAAATCCAAAATGGTCAAAAAATACTCAACAAATAATCTCCAGACTATTGTTTGACTATTTTGAACATTCCCCCTGTAGAGGGACAGGCCCGACTTAAGATTAGCCGCTCGCTTACCCCGAACTGCCAGTCGCTCGAGCGTATCGCCTCTGCCTCGCCGCCAACGGAATAGTTGTTGTCCCTGGATTGCTCGGCCTTCCCACGGGGGGGGAGGCGTCAACGTGTCGCCCAAGCCACCGGGTGATCACGGTCTCGTCAGGGGCAGTCGCGCTAACTTTTTCGCCTGAGCGATCGACATAACTCCAGACATCTAAAACAACTCAACAATATCCACCGACCGCTGGACCTTGGACTGGTTGCCAGGCGTGTGGGGACATCTGGGTATGCCCACTCTCTGCTCGGCCAGTGGACTCCGCTCTACAATGTTCGATGTCCGAAACGCCATTCTTATTCAGAATCCTTCCACCACCGCTTTCAAACAGATGTTCAAAACGTGCTGGCCCCAGCAGCCAATGCAGAACCTGATATACCAATATTCAACAAAACGTTGATGTCGGAGGCGTCGCTTTTGGTTCATTTATCGTCCAATGGAGACACTGAGAAATAAGAAACCTCTAACCGCTGGCAACGCAAAACAAAAACATGTGTATACACACGTACATACATACGCGAAGCCTATGGGCCAGTATGCATGTCAGTAAATGAGGCAGTGTTGATTTGCCATTAACATACTAAAAACCAACATCGAGAACAGACGCCAATCAAACAGCAATCCGCCGATCCGGCGTGTGAGTTTCTGAGAGCGTGGGCTTGAGCTCGCTCAAGCTTCGCTCTGCGGGGGGGGACCTCATCCGACCTCATCCGACGCATTCAGTGCTCGGCACCCTCCCCCTCGACGCCGCCCCCCCCCCCCCGCAGGCCCCCCCCCCGGTGCCCGCACCTGTGCTCGGCACCCCCTCCCCGATGCCCCCCGATGCCCGCACCCCCCCTCCCCCGGTGCTGGCACCCTCCCGTCCCTCGGTTCCGACGCCTCCCCCTCCCGTGCAGGCACCTGCACCTCGGTGTCGGCACCCGCTCCCCGGTGCTCGAACGCACCTGCATGGCACCCCTCCCCGGTGCCGGCACCCCCTCCTTCGGTGCCGGCGTGCCAGCACCTCCCCCCCGCGGTGCCGGCCTCCCGCCCTGCCGGCACCCCGCCCCACCCCCTTCCATGCAGGCCCCCACCCCCCTGCCCGCACCTGTGCTCGACACCCCCTCCCCGAGGCCCCCCCCCGAATACCGGCGCCCCCCACCCTAGCTGGCCCCCCCCCCTGTCCTTCGCATCCGACACTTCCCCCACCCGTGCCGGCACCCGCCCCCCGGTGTCGGCACCCGCGCCCCCCGACGCTCGCACCTCCTCCTCCCGGTTCCCGCACCCCCCCCCCCTGGCACCCCCCTTCCAGCGCCGGCGTGCCAGCACCTCTCCCCCGGTGCCGGCCCTCCGCCCTGCCGGCGCCCCTCTTCAGTGTGGGCGCCCCCCTCCCTCGTGGTGTCCCGCCACCCCCCGCTCCCCCCCTCCCCCCAGGTGCCGGCACCCGCTCCCCCGGTGCCGGCCCCCCCCCCCGGTGCCGGCGCTCACTTCCGCGTGCCGGCCCCCCTCCCCGGTGCCAGCACCCCCCTGCTCCTCCTCCTCCTCCTCCTCCTCCTCCTCCTCCTCCTCCTCCTCCTCCTCCTCCTCCTCCTCTTCCCCCTCTTCCTCCTCTTCCTCCTCCTCCGCGCTGTCGTCATAATCGTCGTCGTCGTGAACCGTCGTCGTTAACCTGTTCGTCAATCGTCGAAGTAATTATCCCGCTCGTAGACGGTTGGTCGTCCTTAGTCGTCGTCATCGTCCATTTCCACTCGCATCCGGAATGCCCCGGATCGGCGGCACTGGCTGGAAGCCACTACAGAATGACAAAGCATAGCGCCACACTTAAACTTAGTTCCCGAATTCATACACTGCTTGACTTTGAACGATTGGTCGTCAGGGTTGGTCAAGCTTGGGCTCAAACCCCATTTCGAATTCACAGGCTGCCTGCACTGATTGCCTCCATATGTATGAGAGAGTTGGGTTCACAGTTGTGCTCCCAAGATCCATTTGCAGGGTCCTCCTCCTCCCTCATCCTACTCCTGCTCTTTCTCCTGCGCCTAGTTCTCCTTCGCATCCACTTTATAGAGGTCTGTTTCTTGCGTAAGCCCTTGAGATGGTTAACCTTTACGCAGATGATGCTGTCGGGAGGGGGGGGGGCATTCTTACGACCCAAACATGATCACGAACTGCCCCCCGTCAGTGCACACGCCCAACTTGTCACAACCAAATCACCACGCGCAATACTCCCTGGAGCATTGCCCAAACCATCCCTACCCGCACTTGCAACGGCGTAGCTTTGTCAGCGGAAACGCTGATTCGATAGAACGGAACACGTAACGAGTGTACAAGTACAGAAAAATTGCGATATGAAAGATTCGCCCGAAGAGCGCGTCGACTGGCGTTCCACACAAAATATGTGAACAAACCACCTGTGGGTGTGGGGGTGGACTATTCTTGCCTCACATGTGAGTACAACTTGCCAGTCTTCCGCCTCAGAGTGCTCGCCCTCCTCTCCCCCCCGCGGTCGCCATGGCCTTCCTTTTCCCTCCTCCTGCATGCCAGCCATTCGCTTTGTAATGCCCCTGCATTGCTGCCACGCTGGTGCGGATTGTCCCGCCTCGCTGCCTATGGAAAAAAGTGTACAACTTGCCGGCACCCATCGCCTACCCCATGTCTTTGGACGGCCCCACGTTATATATCCCTCGAAGGTGTAGGCGGCCCTCCTAAGTAGTGGAACCAATCTTACAGAAGGCATCGCACCAGGAAGCTGGAAACACGCATGGCTTGACAAACGAGTGGAAGATCTGAAGGGCACGAGCTGGATACATACCACTACTCAGCAGCCAGACAACTGGTATCAAGCACTCCGCAGTGCATTGATGAAGATCATGTGATACCTACCCTTAGGAAACCCAACTACAAGCCGCTTCTAGTGCCGTAGGGTGCCTTGCCAGGGCAACCTAAAAGTTTCCTGTCAGGCTCCTCGCAAGTGCTAATGATGCTCATACTCACACCTTACACTGCCCCCCACAGCATTGCAGCGTCCGTACACAGCCAACGGTGCCCCTGTCTAACTTCTTGCCAGACCCCAGCAGCGCCTCTGTAGCACTGCCGGCTTCCAATGTCTGGCTTAGGTGGCTTCGAAGTGATGGTCGCGGTGTCGCCTCTCCTTCTTCCGACATGCGCGCCATTGGCAAACAACCGGCAGTGAGAATTGCGCCCCGAAAACTGCGCCGACTGTGTCCAGATGCACTGCTTGTGTCCGCGACATTCAAAATTGGCGAAGACTCATTTGACTGTACAAAGAGCGCGTACTCATACATGTGTCCAAAATGGGTCGGACCATCGCTGCCCTCAACCACGACCGCAAAAGTCTGAGCCAATAGCCCAATAGCGGTGCTACGACGTATCGACCTTCAACAGCGCTGCTAGCAACCACGCTCATTCCGTCCAGTTCCTGTGCAATATGGTACGGTGCAAGCTTTACAGAAATATTACTCTCTGTGCGCGGTCCACGGTGCAGAAAGCAAGTTGCTTAGGCCAAAGCATGTTAACGCCTCGTAGCGCTGGACTCCGAGTAATGCAAACGCCCTTGGAGACTGGCCGGCAACAGGAGAATGAGAAGCGAGCGGTGACCAAAGAACGCAAATGAAGGATTGGCAGATCCCCCTTTCGCGAAATGCCCTTTCGTAGAAGCTTTCAGGGGTACTCCAAGTGTGCGCCGAACTGCATTCCGAGTTGACCCAGGCGGGAGAGCAGATCGGCGTCCGAAAAAAACGCATCTGTCCCGCAAGATGCACGTCGATTAGCGAAAACGGCTGGGGACTGCTCGGGCACACTCAAGTGCAAATGTCGAGTGAACTGGTGCAGATTTCCTTTGTCGCCCTGTGTGGGCGAGCGTTTCCTCAATGCCCGAGAAATTGTAACCTTCCATCGCATGCATGACTTGAACCGACAGGCCTCGGCGCCAAGCAAGGTCCCTGCGATGCCGGATGAAGATCTCCCCGACACGCCTACATAAGATGTCGTGGCCATGGGTGATTGAAGTCGAGACTACTGGAGCTGTCCCTGGAGGCAAAGCTGCCCTTGAGCCATCGCCGATTCCAAACAGTCCACGACGATGGCGCGGCTCACGTCGGCGAAATTTTCTGCTGCTTCCCTGCCCGTGCCTCATCGGCATCGAAGCTCCGGGTGTGGGTCAGCCGACGCTGAAGGGCATCCGAAAACATTCAAAAACCTGTGCGAAGAAGAGCCGGGTTGGGCTACCATGGCCTCTCCCTCCACGCCACCAAGATACGACATGAAACGCATTCACTCTGAAATGCTTGGTTGCCTCTGTCAACGAACACCTCTCCTCTCTCCCCCCTCTCCCCCCCCTCCTCTCTCCCGCCCTCCCTCCGCCACTGCATCCCTCTCTCCCTGCCTCTCTCCAACTCCTCCTCCTCCACCGGCCCCCTCCATGGCTCTCCCTCCCTCCCTCCGTCCATCCTCCTCCTCCGGCCCCCTCCCTCCATTCCTCCTCCTCCATGGCTCTCCCTCCCTCCCTCCCTCCCTCCTCCTCCGGCTCTCTCCCTCCGCCACTGCAGCGCGCAGCTTCTCTTCCAGCGCGCGCAGAGACCCCCGATGTCGTCGACGATGCTGCTGCTTCTGCACGCATGCCGCGGGCGGCCCACGCCCCGCACAGTGACGGCCTGTCCCGCGGCATGCACCCCCCAGGCAGGGATGTCGCCGGAGCTGCGAGCAGAGAGGAGGAGGAGCAGGAGGAGGAGCAGGAGGAGGAGCAGGAGGAGGAGCAGGAGGAGGGGAGGAAGAGGGGGATGCGACGATCTATGGCCCGATCCTGGCGCGAGAGAGCCTATGTACGCCCTTGACTTGCAAATCCCGAGAATACCGGGGCGACGCAGACATATGCATATGTGGCTACATTTTGACCATCTGTGTACATCTATAATGTAGCCACAAGGAGGGATAGAACAGACAAAGAAAGGGAGAGAGAGAGAGAGAGAGACATATGTGTACGTATGTGGGTACATATATTCAAACAGACAGGCAAAGGGAAAGAGAGAGAGAGAGACAGACAGGCAGGCAGACAGACAGACAGACAGACAACAAAAAACAATGAGATGACGAGAGAACGCCTGCCTTCTGAATCCATTAGCTGAAACATGTTCGCGGGGAGTTCTTGCATGGGTAGGGGGGCAGGAGATCCCAGAATCGGATCGACAAATCGGCTCGATCGTCGATCGAAACGAATCGGATCAGCAGAAATCGGCAGCTAAATCGAGGAATGTCGAATCGGCGAAAATCGGCAGGCTAGTAGGCCTCCAGTGAGACATCGGGATCCAGATCGGAATCCGAAGTCGAATCGAACTGGAATCGGAAGCCATCGAAATCAAATCGTATCGAATCGGAAGTCGAAATGAACCCTGAAAGGGCCCTGAGTGAAGCAGGTCCTGGACGAGCTCCTCTCGGGGGCGGCCAGGAGGGGGGCGTCCAAGAGGGGAAGGCGCAAATCATGGCCGGCGGCATGTGCGCGGCCCACGGGGGGGGCGCCGGGGACGTCTTGAAATGAGAAGAGGCGACGTGAAATCTGGGGAGATCTCATGGCTCCTCCTGCTCCTCCTCCTCCTCCTCCTCCTCCTCCTCCTCCTCCTCCTCCTCCTCCTCCTCCTCCCCCTCCTCCCCTCTTCCTCCTCCTCCTCCGCCTCCTCCTCCTATTCCTATTCCTCCTCCTCCTCCTCCTCCTCCTCCTCCTCCTCCTCCATTCCTCCTCCTTATAGATAACTCCTCCCTGTCGCACCCCGAGGCCAGTTTTTAGGGCGGGCCTGGCGTTTCGCCTGAGACTTCCTCACCAGTTATGACTCTAAAGCTTAAACAGTGATAACAGTTTCACGGATTGAGGGCGGGTGGTTTAAACATGTGGCTCTCGCCGTAGCGCCGCGCACATTCGCTTTGAACATTTGCAAGAGCTTCACGGATCGAGGGCGGGTCGTTTTCAAAATGTGGCTATCGCCTCACCGCTTCGCACATTGGTTTCAAACATTTGCAAGAGCTTCACGGATTGAGGGCGGGTGGTTTTCAAAGTGTGACCCTCGCCTCAGCGCCGCGCACATTCGTTTTAAACACTTGCAAGAGTTTCACCAATTGAGGGCGGGTGGTTTTCAAAGTGTGACCCTCGCCTCAGCGCCGCGCACATTCGTTTCAAAAACTTGCAAGAGTTTCGCCGATTCAGGGCGGGTCGTTTTCAAAGTGTGGCTCTCGCCTCACCGCCGCGCACATTCGTTCTAAAAACTTGCAAGAGTTTCACGGATTCAGGGTGGCTCCTTTTCGAAAAGTGGCTCTCGCCTCAGCGCCGCGTACATTCGTTTGAAAACATTGCAAGAACTTCACATATTCAGGGCGGCTCCTTTTCAAAATATGGCTCTCGCCTTAGTGCCGCGCACATTCGTTCTAAAACTTTGGAAGAATTTCACGGACTCCCAGGATCAACGCACCAGAAATGGGTTTTTGGAAGGGCTCAGGACTATGCGGGCGCAACAGTTATTTTGATTCGCTGCACTGAAGTCCCAACAACGGCGTTCTGGCACGATTCTGATCGTCAAGACAGACGCAACAATCAGATTGATACGTGTGGCGTTGAAATCCCGAGAACCATGTTCTGGCACGCTTCAGGATCTTCAAACGGTTGTCTTCCAACGAGGCAGTTCCCACAGTGGAAATGAACCTATGTAGGGGCCTGTGAAGAGGGAGCTTGGAGGGAGGGTTCATTCCAACACCGTCGATGACTCTTGGGCTTCCACTGGTCCTCCTCCTCCTCCTCCTCCTCCTCCTCCTCCTCTCCTCCTCCTCCCCACTCGTCACCCCCCCTCGTCATCCCCCCCCTCCTGGCCGCGCCCGATCCTCATCCCGGACCGCTGTCCGACGGTCGTCCGACGGGCCCAGGGAGGGCAAGAGGGCCCCGGGAGGCCCCGGGGCCCGCAGGAGCGGACTCCGGACGCCTGCTTTTTCCCCGAGGCCCCGCCGCGCCACGCCGATCCGACGTCTGGGCGGCGAGCGATGGGTGGAAGCAAGGAGGAGGAGGGGGAGGAGGAGGAGGCGGGGGAGGAGGAGGCGGAGGATGAGGAGCAGGGGAGGAGGAGGGGGAGGAGGAGGGGGAGAAGGGGGAGGAGGAGGAGGAGGAGGAGGAGGAGGGGGGAGGCGGGAGGAGGAGGGGGAGGAGGGCGGAGGAGCGGAGGAGGCGGAGGAGGCGGAGGAGGAGGAGGCGGAGGGGGAGGAAGATGAGGCGGAGGGGGAGGCGGAGGAGGAGCAGTGGGCCATCGGAGTGCGAAGTCCCCCCTCGTTCGGAGCCGCGGCACGAGCAGCCGCCGGGCGCCGACTTCTCCCGAGCTGCGGCTGAGCAATCCGACGACCCGACTTCGATGATTCCCCCGCGCGCCCACGGACGGCTCTGCAATCACTGGCATGGCGACCCCCCGGTGGAACTATGCCTTTGCACCTGGTCACCGCACCCACGCCCACGATACCGCATGGCGATTGCCAAAGCCCTTTTCCTCCTCCTCCTCCTCCTCTTCCTCCTCCTCCTCCTCCTCCTCCTCCTCCTTCTCCTCGTCTTTCTCATCTTGTTCCTCGTCCTCCAACTCCTCCTGTCGTCCTCTCCCTTCCCTCGCCCTCGTCATGCCACTTATGCTCCTCCTCTGCAGGAAATGCCACAGAAAACCACGTCGGCAGAGACCATAGGCCACTTGAGGTCAGAAATCGGAAGTCGCTACATACTCCCCCCCGAAAACGATCGGCCCTGTCATACGAAATGTGAAGCTTCCGTCGGGCCAGACGATAATGGAGGGATGGCAAAACGGGGGTTAGCGAATCAGACCGCGTAGCTGGCTTCCCAGGCACCTCCCAGCGCCAGTGGCGACGACCATACACATCGAGGAAGGCACCCGACAGTGGCGCTGAAATTAGCTGCACGTGGCAGATAATACCAAAACCCCGCTTCGTGAGTTTTCGCATGCCTGCTTAGAAGCGAGTCTGGCACATGTTTTTCCAAAGCGCGAAGAACACTTCTTGAGTTGTTCACTCGGGCTCGTGAGGTTTAACACACTCGCGCCCGACGATGTGCCGAGCATTGGCTCCATCGGACTGGCTGCATGCCTGGCTACCCCTTTCGTCGGACCACCGTTTGAGCGAGAGGACAAAGCCGCGACTCGCGACTGGTCCTGCTAAGATCTCGCAGAAACGGCCTGAAGACGCGAGAACGTTGCGGCGGCCTGCGAGCGCCGTGCGAGGGGTGCCGCGAGGGCCAAGGAAGAAAGGGTAGAGGCTCGCAGGGAAAGATCGCAATGGGCTACCCGTCGGAAAGACATGCAAACCCCGCGACATCAGCAGCAGCTACCGCTAGGGCGGCGACTCGAAAATCAACAGCACCACCGCTGTACAAGGCGGTGGTGCGAAAAAGTAGCGCCTGCCATGCATCTGCACCATCCCCCTCACGCGGCCTCTCCGTGCTACCGTCCCCGACTGCACTCGGTTGTGCATGGAACCGCGCCTGGCTCCTCCTCATCCTCATCCTCATCCTCACCATCATCATCCCTAGAAGACGAAGAAGAAGAAGAAACCGAAACGGCATAGCCATAAACTTTTGGCGCTCTGCGCGGATGTGTTGGATCTGCGCTGAAGGCGCCGGAGGCGCCGCCAGGGGGCCCTAGTGCGGACCCAAGAAGTGCGCGCGGAGCACCAGAAGTTCATGTTTATGGCGCTGTTTATTCTTCGAATCCCACCTCCTCGTGAGCCTTCCTCCTCCTCCTCCTCCTCCTCCTCCTCCTCCTCCTCCTCCCTCCTCCTCCTCCTCCTCCTCTGCCTCCCCTCCTCTTCCTCTTCGAGTCCCGCCTCCCTTTCCTTGTCCCTCCTCCTCGTGAGCCTTCCTGTCCCTCCTCATCGCCTCCCGCCCCCCCCCCCCCCCCCGCGCTCCAAACCCCTCTCCACAGCGATCCGATGCCGAGGTGCTCTCAAGAAGGGGACCCTGCATCCCGGCATCGCGAGCTGACGGCCCCGGGGCCCAGCGCAAGTTCCCAGATGATTAGCACTACAATAATCCCGAACCCATTGCGAGGGGACCAAAGCTAGGAAGGGCAAAGACATTATGGACAAAGGGTCATTTCTGCAGAGTATGAAACTAAACCGTCCAGAGTTACGATCCCTAATGCGAAGAGGAGGACCTAGGTTAGGCCACGTCTTCATCGTGTTATTCGGGTTAGGGGTTCTTCTGTTCTCGATGTCCAGTGCCCCAAAATGAGGGAATATCCCGGAACATCCCCCTGCCTTGGTGGAGGAGAGAGGGGTCTGAGGTCAGATAGGCGCTTTCGCCGTCCTAGCGGCTCGACGCTGATACGATGGGGTGCCGGGCCTGCCGAGCATGCCAGATCAGACATTGGCCTGGCTATGGCTTTGCCAGTGGCCTGAGGGGGCGCTCTACCAGGGGGCCAAGGCAAGGATACGGGTGAGCAGACCGCCTTGGACACCGGAAGGGTGCAAAGTACGGAAGCAACAGGGCACGCTGCGAGCGTGGCCCAAGCTTCGACAGAGGGCGGCCGAGGGCAGGCGACTTCATGTGTCGAGTGGACAGCGTCCGCGGCAACTCCGACACCGCGTCCTGTTTGAAATGGGCCAGAAATGCTGTCGGTCTTTCCGTACCCTTCCCTTTCTGTACGGTCGGACCCAGGGCAAAAAACATTCCAAGAACATGAGACCCTCCGCCAGCCAAAACACACAGAACATCGAAGGGTACCCTCGCCATGATGCACCATAACATCCGACAAGCACGAAAGGTATTACATAGGGCAACCTCCCCGAACCGACCTCGATCGTATACCTCGGTCCGACCTGCGCAAGCCACCTAACTTCGCGCATCGCACACCGCGCGACGAGCGGCTATCTCCAGGCCGTGGAGAATGGCATCCGCACTGACCCAGGCCGCGACGTTCGGGGCCCGATCGCTTTCGCGCCCAAGGGGAGTGACCAAATAGTGCGGGGCGGGTTCGTATCGTGACGACAGGCGCGTTGGTTTCAGGGGGATCTTCGATGACAAATTTCTTAAAAATGCAAAAATGCCCCTCAAAATGGGCAAACGTACTGAAAAAACAGACAAACTATTTTTGACTATTTTTGAATATTCCCCCTCGTAGAGGGACAGGCCCGACTTACGTCTGGGGCTGGGGGTGGCTTTTCGCCTTCTCACTTTCCTCCCCTGGGAGTAGGGAGCCCACAAAGGGCGTACGCGCCCAGCTATGTACATGAACACGGCCCCTCGATTCGCGAGACCGGCCGCGTTATACGAACATTTGTGAAATGCGTGCTCCCGAAAACAGCAGGGATTCATGTACATGTACGTCCTTCTTTCCCTCCCCGAAGGAGGCCCGCCCGAGGAGGCAGCGCGCCGGGCGGCGGCGGCGGGCCAGGCTCGGCCCCTCAGGCGCCGCTGCCGGCCGCGGCCCTGCTCCGCTTCGCGGGCGCCCCAGGCCTGCGCGGGGGGGGGCGGGCGGCGGGCGCGCCCCCCCGGCGGGCTGCCTTCGCCCGAGGCCGAACAAACAATAAAAGCCGCCGACCGTGACGGCGCGTGGAATGGGTCGTTCTTCTCGTCCGCGCCTCCTTCCCTTTCCGACCTTCTCCGTCTCCTTCTCGTTCGTCTCTCCCTCCTCCTCCTCCTCCTCCTCTTCCTCCTCTTCCTCCTCCTCCTCCTCCTCCTTCATCTCTTCCTCCTGCGTAAAAATAAATTGGCTCGAAGGGTTTCCCCTTCCCTTCCTTCCTTCCCTTCCCCGGCCGGGCGGGGGGGGGGGGGCCCGGGGGAAGCCCGGGGGGGGTCCCGGGTGAGTTCCCGGGGGGTGGTCCCGGGTCAGAATACCACCTCCCTCCTAATTGGGTCCTGGGGGTGTCCCGGGGGGGGTGGGGGGGTCCCGGGGAGGTCCTGGGGGGTCCCAGGGGGGGTCCTGGGGGGGGGGTCCCGGGTCAGAATACCACCTCCTCCTCCTGAGCGTCTTTTGCCACCTTCTCCATCTCCTGTTCGTATCCTTCTCGTTCGTTCCCCTCTTCCTCCTCATCCTCCTCCTCATCCTCCTCCTCCTCCCCTCCTCCTCCTCCTCCTCCTCCTCCTCCTTCATCTCTTCCTCCTACGTAAAATAAATGGACTCGAAAAGTTGTTCCTTCCCTTGTTCTCTTCCCTGGCCGGGGGGGGGGGGGTCCCGGAGGAAGCCCGGGGGGGGGGGGTCCCAGGGGTTCTGGGGGAAGACTGGGGGGGGTCCTCCTAGCGGGGGGGGTCCCGGAGTTAGAATTCTGATGTATGATAGGTTTCGAGCGGGTCCCTGTATAAAGAGCCTCTTGGGAGCCCCTGGACTAACGTCCCAAAGCTTGGCTTCCAGGCTAAGCTCTTGCTTGACAGCCTGCTGCTTTGCTACGTACTGTAGCCGTTTGGCTTAGTGAAGAAAGATCTCATCCGATATCTTTAACAGATTCACTCTTAATTATCAAGATAAGTGATCCTCATCAATTCTTATTGGATACGATTCTCATCGATATCCCGAATTTGGTAGCGGAGCCTCTACGGAGGCTCTGTCCACGGACCGCACGCTTGCGCGCGCACCTGTCAGGCTTGTGCAGCAGACAGAACGGTTTCAGATTACATCGGGACCACAACTATCAGAACGGTTTCAGATCTACATCGGGACCACAACTATCAGAACGGTTTCAGATTTACATCAGATACCGAGGACAACGGATTGGTTTCGAGACCATCTATTTCATTACAGTATCATTCAAATACAATGCAGCAGACGACGGCAACTTCTCAGCTTGGTCTTCGGCAATACACGAAGGATGTGCCACCAGGATGGAGACCCAGAGCTTACCCGCTCAAGGAGTACAAAGAATACTTAGCCATCTGGGGCCGCCTGACCAAGCTTGATCAAGAACAGATAGGACCCGCGATCATGTCACGACTGGAAGGAGGAGCTCTAAGGATTGCAATTGGCTTGAGTATTCAGAGGCCAGATCCCCAGACTCTTGTGCAGACGACATACGAAGGGATCGAGGCAGTTTCTCTTGACGCTCAACCAGCTATCAATGACCAAGCAGGAAATAGTCTTGCTCCAGCGTACCCTTCAGGAGTCAAAGTACTGATTGCGAAGCTCACGGAACTCTACTACTTAGACGACCAGGATCTCGCCTGGACGAGCCTGGACAGATTCTTCTGTTTCGTCAAACCCTACGACATGGACTTCTCCACGTACGTTGTTGAATGGGAACGCCTCTACTCGGAAGCAGAAAAACATGGAGGTCTCGCCATTGGTGACAGTGGCAAAGCATGGCTCTTCTTCAGTCGCTCAGGCACTGCAGAATGACAGCTCTCAGATCTCAGACTCAAGGTTGGCGGAGACCTCACACGTTACAGAGAGATGATAGCCCTCCAGATGAAGATCTCTAAGAATGAGTCCGCCAGCTACGACCACTCCCAAGGATACAAGCAGTACAACACTGAGGAGTACTACGACGACGACTGGAATGACGAAGAGTACTGGAACGAGGATGACGACTGGTATGATTACGACTCTGGTCGAGACTGGACTGAAGAGGAGTACTACGACGATCAAGAAGGTGATGATTGGTCTGAATGGCAGGAAGAATATCCAGACGAATACGGAGAGGACCACGGAGACTACTACGGCGGAAAAGGCAAGAAGTTTGGAGGAAAGTCTCGGAAAGGAAAAGGATACGGCGACCATCAACAACGCGGACAACACAATAAAGGACGAAGAAAACGATCTAGTGGCGATCAGTGTACGGAGTGTGGTAGCAAGTGGCACGCTACGGAACAATGCCCTATGAAGACGAACTCAGGACCTGCATCTTCCAATGGACAGCACGAATCAGAACATCATGCGGATTCCGATCGACCTCAAGAAGACGAAGAATATTGGACCCGCAAAGGATCTTGGAAGCCCACTCTCAGAGGTTCTCGAGGAAAAGGATATGATCGACGACCACACGGGCCACGCTATCAACCAGGACGCGGAAAAGGACAACGTTCAATGGGCCGCAGCGATTTTGGACGATTATCTTTCAGAGGCAAGAATAAAAAAGGCAAGGGCAAGAGATCTTCCAATAACGGTTACAAGCAGCGCAACTACGGTCAGATGTACGCAACCTTCCCCACGACAAGTGCACGAGATGGAGCACAACATGATCAGGACAGTCCTTCTGGTTTTGTTCCTACATCAGAGTCGGATGGCGACCATCACAGGAAGCTAGAGAGACACAAGGCGGGAAAAGCGTACCAGCTGATCTTCGGACCGGACCCTCCAGGAGCGACATCAGTACCAGCAGTATCAGCAGCGCCTGCAACAACCACGACAAACTCAGCCTCATCCTCTTCGAATGGACCCATGGAGATAAGCCGTCCTCCAGGACTGCGCGAACCTCTCTACGTCCCATTGACATCGACGAGCCTGGAAGTACCGAGGATATGTCACACATGCTGGAAGGTATCGACAGCGATTTGCGCCGCGTGCTTGAAGCAATGCTGTTCAGATCATTCATTCCTAAATTCGTCGAACAGCAAGATGCAGTGCTTCGACTGCACGGCAAGCCACATCAAGGATGCCACAGACCTCGGAGAAGAACTCACAGAAGGACCCTCATCAGCATCAAGCCCTACACTGAGCAGGACACCATCATCATGGATGAAGATTGGCTTTATCCCGGAAGCTATCCTCGAGGACGACGACGAGGAAGAAGTCAAGGAGGTCCACCTTACCAATGCTCCCCAGGAGCACGGCAGCTTCATCGCAAAAGGCATGGTCTACCAGAGTGACCGATTTCACAACTTCACGGTGATCAAAGGCATCAAGGCGTATGGTTTGCTGATAGACCCTGGAGCTTCACGAGGATTGATTGGCACAGATACTTTTGCAGATATTGTAGCACAGATTCTACGCCCCAGACGTCTTGAGAAGTTCGTAAAGTGGAAGCCCAGCATCAACAAGTTCACTGGCATTACGGCAGACCCACAGAAGTCATTGTCATTGGTAAGTTTTCCCATCGGCTTGCAGGGCATCAAGAACGCGACCTTCACAGCCGACGTTCTCGGAGGAATATCATCAAGGTGCCCTGGTCTGGTTCCATTGGTGAGTTTACTCAATGCTGGATGCATCATTTGTTGCGGATATTTCGCCAACAACGATGGCCTGCTCGGCATCAGGACAACGGACAGTTCGATTTGTGCTCAGAGATAGTTGTTGACAGATTCAGGACATTATCTACTACCTATTGACCAAATCAACAAGCCGCGCGACTGGAAGCAGGACCGACTCGTGAAGAACGAGAAACAGCAGCTTGGACGTGCCGCTCAGCGGCAACTGCCACCGTCCAACACCATGGACTTCCCCTCCTACCAGCAGTATTCTCAGAATGCGCCAGTATCGACAGCATTCGTTGCAGGACTCTACACAGACATGACGGCGAGGACTCGACCCCGAGGCCGACGCTTTTTCAATAGGTCCTGAACACGACGAGAAACTGTTTGGCCACGAGTTGTACTCATTTCGGAATTCCACAGTTCAACGATATCTACATGCATGGAGTACTATTTCAGCACCGCGCTGGACAGGGACACCCATGTTTCCTTCCTCTCTTTCTCCTGACGAGCTCAACGAGGCCAACAGTGAATTCAAAGCCATCCCAGAGATGTTCTACACCACGCTCAAGGATCTACCCGTTATTACTCCATCCTGTTTCTCTCAATTTATGGATGTGCTCTCCGGATGCTTTGGCGACAGACTACCGAGAATTTCACTATGGACATGGTGTTCAGGATCCTCTCGACTCGCTCTAATTCTGCTCTCTGCCCCTTTCAACCATATCGTTCTATTCCCTGTGGACCTACGCTACGGCTGGGACCTACGTCTTCCTGAACATCAGCAGCTACTACATACAGCCGATCAACACTTCCTTCCAATGGTAACTACTTATGAACCAAGATGCGAATACTGGAGTCGAATGGGCAGCAGCAGAGATCCAGAAGTTACTTTAGACAAAAGGCAACAAGAAACAGGCATGCGACAGTTCATCTTGCAGAACGCTTGTGGCAATGCTCAACAAGATCGACATGGAATATTCGAGAATCCGAAGTCGTCAGCCATATGGACCAAGTCACCATTGGCAGCACTACAGTATCATGACAAGTTCAATGGACACACATACTCTACGGACATGTGCAGGTTTTCTTCTCTACCTGACGGACAGCGACATCGGAAGGAGACGAAACTTAAGAGCCCGTTCAAGTTGACGCGCTGCATTGGAAAGTGCAGATGCTACTACGGACATGAACAACTTGAAGGCTACGATCGAGATCAACACAGAAAACGAACGGCAGCTTCTGCAGCATATTCACGAAGATTCTGTTCAAGCCTTTGCCAAGACATTATGGCCCTGCTCAGGTCTTCCAAGAAGACTTCGCACCAGAATTATCCAGCAGAAGAAATACAACCAGCTCAAGATGATGATGATGGAACAGTACCTGGAATCACTACCAACGAGAAGATCCTGGACCGCAGGAATCTACGCGATCTCTTGAAATCAATGGAGGTTTCTCATATCACAATGAACTACGGTTACTGCAAATTTCTGGGAGGACTCGACCAACAAATGCTCAAGGCATGCATATTAGACCTTGTGGACTACTCTTCCAGGACAACTATTCCAGGACATTCAACTACCAGAGTATTCAAGATTCCTGGAGCACGAATGGAAAATCCAACCGGAGATGTTCTACACCACCTGCTTCACGAAGTTTTCGTATTCACAGCACTGGACGTGGAAATTTGGCCGAAGGAGATATACGTTTATGACAGACCTATCGCAGCCGATGCCTCGAAAGACAGATTGATCTTCTATGGTTTTCAGATGGTAATGTACGAGCTGAATTTCTACCTGATTGGCAGAGTTGCAGTTCAGAGACTCTGAAGAAGCTACCTCATGATGATGCGCGTTACCTGGTACAACTTCTTGGAGAATTACAGCCCGAAGGACATCGACAATATGCCAAAAGAAGAGTCATTGGAAAGACCACAGCTTCTCATGTACCTTCACCAGCACAACCTTCTGGAAGTCAAGACTCCCAAGGAGTAGGTCAAGAAATTGTGAAAATGTCTGGGCGACGTTGTGGCGCGATCAAGCCCAGTGTTGATCTGAAGGATCTACCTGGCAAGTTGATGAAGGCCTCCCCAGCAGAGCAGGATCGACTCTTACGAGGAGTTCATGAAAGATTTTGGCACAATTCTCCCAAGGACATGTTGCGACTTCTTCAGGCAGCTCTGTTACCGAAGGACATCATTCTGAAAGGAGTCCAAATTGCTCGAGATTGTTCCATATGTCAGTCACAGCAGCGACATCTTCATGCGCCATCGATAAAGTCTCAACTCTCCACCATCTTCAACGAAGTTGTTCAGCGCGACTTGTCCCTCATGTGGGATTTGGTTTTTATGTTGCTCATAGACGGGGCTATTCGCTGGAAAGCAGGAGATCATGTTGAGAATAAACTCGGACCTACACTTGTTAGAGCACTTTATCGTCTGTGGATCAGATTCTGGGGGCCTATGCGACATTTGCTCTCAGATCAAGAAGGAGGCTTGCTCAGCGACGAAGCAACGCGGATGTTCGACAGACTCTCTATCACACGTCTACCTGTCGGACGCGACGGTTCCTCAACAAAAGGATTGGTTGAGCGACGCATCGCCCTGACCAAGATTGGCATGCTAAAGTTGAAGAAGGAACTACAGTCCGCAGGAATCGACATCGCAGCAGGAGAAATTTGTCAAGAAGTTTGCATGTCGCAGAACCTACTCTTGGAATACAATGGTGGAACACCTCAGATGGCTCTGACAGGAGTTGAACAGCGAGGATGGTATGTTCCAGATACGGAGACACTGGAATCTAGTGTTGGAGCATTGAGTTCGAGGCCAGACTACATCGAGCAGATGATGAGGACCAGGATGTTGGCAAAGCAATGTATTCTTCAAGGACTCATTGAAGACCGACTGGCCATGGCGTCGCGTATCAAACAACACAAACACAGCCATGAATTGCTCATGCCCGGTACGATCATCGACTACTGGAGACAGCCCAAGAGGAAAGAAGATGACGGTTGGTGTGGACCAGCAGAACTGGTATCAGTGGAACGACTGGCTGGATCAGCTATTATACGACATCAAGGACAACCACTGCTGATACCTCTACAACACATACGACGACATGTTCTCTCACAGTTCTTCCACAAGTCTCTTGATCAGTATTCAGAGGATTTCTTTTGCAACTATCACGTGGTCAACGAGGCGAGTATCTTTGAAGCAGAACAAGAACCAGCGAAATAATCCAATGACGATAAGCAGGTACGATTGACCAATGCGCTCATGGACATCATTGACGGAGAACCGCCAGGAAAACTACGGTGGATTGGCAAAGTTTGTCGAGATGGAGAATATATCTTTGTTCCTGATCAAGAATCAGTTGACCGATGCCAAGTTCTCAAAATGTGTAAAGAATTATTTCAAGCAGTCTTTCCAAGAGCTCATGGTGTTCTATTTGGCACCAGCCTTCGACGAATACCATTTATTTCGCAGGCATTGTGGGCAGTTATTTTCAGATGGAATCGTCGAGACAGGAAGGACTACTATATCAAGCAATACATGCCTAAGATTACCATGACTTTCAGGGCAGACAAATTTGAAAATTGGTCAACAATTATTCTATACAGTTTCGATCATCAGGAAGAACTACAACATGACTTGGCACCTGACATGGATTGGAGTGACATCTCAAGTATTACGCCTATCAACGACGCGCCCTCGCCAGCCATGGATCAACAAGATGATGACGACAGCTCGCCTTCTCGCAGGAGATCACCACCTGCAGCACCTCAACAGTCACAACCAGTACAACACACACCTTCTTCAGAACCTATGGAAGAAGAAGAGAAAGATCACGATTCCGATGCTTATCTACCAGCCGCGACTTCATCAGGGCAGCCACCGGCGCCACCTGCACCACCGGCTTCATCAATACCGATATGTACGGACGAATCATTGGACGAACCACAGGACTCATCTTTTCCGGAGAAATCGATTGAGGTCCCTGCGGACCAGAATCCTAAGTTACCTCAGCTACGACCAACACCGCCAGATGAACCAATGGACGATGTTGCAACTTCCTCCAACGGAAGACCAGGACCGCCAGGTCCACCAGGATTAGGAACAGTCATTTTCGACGTGGCACCACCTATCTCATGGAGACCACAGGTGCCATCAGCAGGATCATCATCACAACCACTACAACCGGTACATTTTCCTGCAATGCCTATGTCAATTGGGCCGCGACAACCTGGACCTTCTCAAAATGCAGAATCGTTGATGACACCGATTACTACTGCACGACCGCCCATTACTACGACAGCTAAACCTATTAGTACAGCTACGGCGAGAGCTACTATTCCACATCCTACGCCTTGGAAGACTCATGTACCTACGTGGGCACCATCTCCAAAGCCAGCAAGACACCGGATAGAACCATATGGCAGCAGTACCGGACAGTCTACAAGTTCGTCATCAACAGGACCATCTAGACCGACAATGACACAACCATCCACGACAGCATCGAATTCATCTACAGGACAGACTACAACGGCAGCTTCACCGACACCGGCTACCCCACAGCCACAGGCAGACTACGAACCTCCAGCAGTACCATCAACTCCACCAGGGGAAGACAATGCTCCCTCTGATCGATCAAGGTCACGTTCTTCACATGGTTCTCAGACGACAGTACAATATCCTGAAGACATAAACAATACAGGTGACCTAGACTACAGCAACACTGGTGGATTGGACGACAGCCGTGTTTCCAAGAGAGACCACAACAGCAGCAGCGAGATCTCGACCACAGTTAAACCGCCTCCTCAGAAGCAAGTCAAGATCAACGACACCGAGGAGATCATCAATAAGGAAGACATCAAGAACAAGGATAACAACGACTTGCCGGATCTTTCAGCATCTCCATCTTCGGGACCACCTGGACCAGCAGCAGGAGGCCCACCTGTTCTTCCCATCGCAAGTGATGAAGCTCAATCACAACCGGCCCAGCCAGAACAACAAGAATCGGCAGAAGGAGAATCATCGCAGCATTTTTCAAGAAAGATTTCTATGACAGAACCAGACAGAGATATAATGAAAGCTCTACTCACAAAGTGTGGAGCACAGCCGATCTATGATTTCTACAACGAATGGAAGACAAACGAGGAGGAACTATCAACTACCATGATCTCAGAGTTGATTGGCGAGCTCAAGAACCTGGACATTGGTGTACCATCAGAACAGGAATTTCTTCTAGACCTTTACACTGGAGATGTGTACAAGGCCGGAGACGACAGCATGATGCTCACAGAAGAAGATCTTCGACGTTATCCTCATCTTATAGACGAAGCAGACCATCGAGAATTGGAAGCATTCTGCAACCACAAAGTATTCGTACCACGCCTACGAAAGAATCTTCCAGAAGGAGCTAACGTTGTTGATTGCGTTTGGGTTCGCAAGTGGTCTATCAAGTACAAGAAGGTAAAGTCACGTGTGTGCGCCAGAGGATGTTTCGACAAAGAAAAGCAGTTGTTTGAGAAACACTCAAGCTCGGCGACACGACTTTCACAGAGATTAGTGATTTCCATGGGACTCTGCAACGGAATCCTGTGGAACGACACGGACGACCCCTACGACATCGAGACGGAGAGTTTGGACATCTCTACCGCCTTTCTTCAAGGATTGGATTACAGTGAGCTGAATGCCAATGCACGGACACTTGGATATGAATATCGTCACAAAAGAGAATGCTTCATTATACCACCGGAAAATGTATGGCGACACTTTCGCAAGATGAAGACGGCCATGAAGGAGTTGAAAATACCTGACGCAGAACGAGGTCATTATGTTTTGCTATGTCTACGAGCAATGTACGGTTTCACAGACGCGCCTCTCATGTTTCAGCTCGCGCTTATTTTCTATCTCAAGACGGAAACGAATGCGATCAGCTCGGTTTTCGATGACAATTTCCTTTACTGGTTTGTTACTATCGACGGAGCCAAGCACTTAGCACTTACTATGACGGCTCATGTGGATGATCTACAAATTACAGGTTGTAAATCAATGGGGAAATGGATCAAGGATGCATTAACCAAGCGTTTCGGCGAAATGAAGCTACAACAGATACCATATACACATGCAGGTATTCAGATTGAACGACTCAACCGAGACTGTCTTCGACTCCATCAAGATGATTTTTGCAGCAAGCTGACGACTTACAAGATACCTGAACATCGACTTAAAGAACCGGACAGTCTTTGTGATAAAGCAGAGATCACGATCTTCAGATCATTGTGTTGTTCAGCATTATGGGCTTGCCAGACACGTTTGGAAGAATTATGTGCAGTTACCAGTTTCCAGGTATATCTACAGACGCCGAAGATTGAACACATCATTTCTATCAATTGCGTTATTAAGAGATTGAAGCGACCAAATAGACATGGCATCTATTTGTGGAGATTGCAGCCACCACTACGTATTGCTAGTATCAGTGATGCCTCGGCTCCCAACAAGCAGAGCAACTTTGCGACCGAAGGTATCATAGTCGGTTTGGCTGAAGATCGAATCACGAAGGTGAAGACGGACAAGGAGGATTTCCTGGACCAAGAGTTGGTAAAATTACTTGAAAACAAAATGCACATTCTGACGGGAAGCTCTCAGAAGGCCAAAAGGATTTCGCACAGTACATCACATGCAGAAACCTTATCAGCAACTAAGGCTATTCCATTGGCACAATTGGTTTCATTACGATTGTGTGAGCCAGAAGTTACGACGAGAAAGAACTTTTCAAGACAGTGTTCTACTCCACTGGCTCTACTAGACGTTCAAGAGTCTGCGACGGTACCTTTGCCAGTGGACTCATTTATTGACTGTATGGATCTCTGGGAACTTTCGTGCGGCCTGAAAGGCATTCCTCAAGACAAAAGTCAGAGACTTGGAGTATTGTCTATACGAGAAGAACGCAGATGTCTACGATTGCGACGGCTATACCACATAAGGACAAAATGGATGTGTGCAGACCAGCTTACCAAGGTCGCTGGCCAAGACAGCAAGGAACTATATCGACTGATATCGAGTGGATACTACATGATCACAGACAAAGTTCGAGTACGACAAGGGTTTGGAGCCAATACGGATTGACGAGTTTTACTACTGATATTTCTTTTCTTTCACAGAAGGGTGTTGGGCATTCCCTTCAGGAGGTACCACGGTCAGTTATATTTGGAGGATATCTGCACAATATTTTACACTACGGCAGAAAATGTGCAGATGGATTTTTGGTACTATAATTCAATATTTATGCGATGTGAAGACTACTCAGGCTTCACGCATGCGAATGCACGCGCATGTGATTATAAGCACGCCTGTCAAATTCAGGATATCGACTCTTAGGATCAGTTTTTTATTTATTAATTTTAATGCTCTCGAAACCAAGAGAGTATGACGAGAGTTAGAATTCTGATGTATGATAGGTTTCGAGCGGGTCCCTGTAAAGAGCCTCTTGGGAGCCCCTGGACTAACGTCCCAAAGCTAGGCTTCCAGGCTAAGCTCTTGCTTGACTGCCTGCTGCTTTGCTACGTACTGTAGCCGTTTGGCTTAGTGAAGAAAGATCTCATCCGATATCTTTAACAGATTCACTCTTAATTATCAAGATAATTGATTATCATCAGTTCTTATTGGATACGATTCTCATCGATATCCCGAGTCCCGGGGGGGGTCCTGGAGGGGTCCCGGGGGGGGGATCCTGGGAGGGGTCCGAGCGTCTTTTGCCACCTTCTCCATGTCCTTTTCGCTTGTCTCCTCCTCCTCCTCCTCCTCCTCCTCCTCCTCCTCCTCCTCCTCCTCCTCCTCCTCCTCCTCCTCCTCTCCTCCTCCTCCTCCTCCTCCCTCCTCCTCATCCTCACACCTCCTCACGCACCTCCTCACCACCTCCTCCTCCTCCTCCTCCTCCTCCTCCTCTCCTCCTCCTCCTCTTCCTCCTCCTCCTCCTCCGCCTCCTCCGCCTCCTCCTCCTCCTCACACACTTCCTCCGCCTACCCTGTCACGTTGTCCTTTAGCTCCTTCCTGTGATCACACATCCCGTCGCCATTGACGACCAAAACCTCCAGGGTCGCCGGCACCGGCCATAAGGCTTGCACAATGCTTGTTTAGGGAACGGAGCTCTATACACCGACGTCTTTGTCTGGCCTCACACTGAATCTCGCACAGGGAAGCGGATCCTGGTGTATACGGGATCATGGTGTTTACACTCTTCTTTGTTTCCCCAAGAAAACGCGGGAAAACATATATACCACACCACCCCGACGTCGTCCCCGACCCTCAGAAAAAGTCCTGGGATTGAAGAACCGTTCGCCACTGGTAATGTATATGCTCCAGTTTCCGATTGGCCGCTCCCTCCCCTCGAGCTGGTGGCACATCCTTCGGAGCACTCTCTGGAGGCATGCCCAGAACGAGGTGCCACCAGCTCGAGAGGCTGGGACAGCCACCCCCCCAGCTGGTGGTAGTGGTACTTTTGTCTCTTGTGAAATCAGCTGCTTGTTTTCGTGGTTAATGTTGTCAGAGTGAGGGGGCCGAACGGTCATGTCTTGTCCCTGGTTGCGTGGCTGGAGTGGGGATCCGTGGTGAGGATTTTTCTTGCTGCGTTATTTGTTGTCGTCGTCCCCCGCGCGACTCACCTGCGACTCACCCCGCGACCCACCCCGCGACCCACCCCGAGACCCTCCCAGCGACCCACCCGCGACCCACCCCGCGACCCATCCCGCGACCCATCCCGCGACCCACCCCGCGACCCACCCGCGACCCACCCCGCGACCCACCCCGCGACCCACCCCGCGACCCACACGCGGCCAACCCGCGACCCACCCCGCGACCCATTCAATATACCAAATGCGAGCTTCGTATACGAAACTTATGTGTTTTCTTGCGTCGTCCCCCGCGCGACCCGGCCCGCGACCCATCCGCGACCCACCCCGCGACCCACCCGCAACCCACCCGCGACCCGACCGCGACCCACCCACGACCCACCCGCGACCCATCCCGCAACCCGGTCGCGACACACCCGCGACCCACCCGCGACCCACCCGCGACCCACCCGCGACCCACCCCCGACCCGGCCCGCTACCCACCCGGGACCCACCCGTCGACCCACCCGCGGCCCTATCTGGGACCCACCCACATTGTCTTAACAAAAAATCGGTGCCTGCGGCGGGCTCGTTGCATAGCGCGAAAAACTCTGCGCCTGCGGCGGACTTCTTCAGAGCCTCGCAGACTGCCGACGTCCCCGCCGCCCTCTCACTCTTAGCCGGAACTGCGGGGTGCTACGCAATTATACAATATTTCGGCATTTGCTGGGCCTTCTCCGGAGACAACGACGGCTTCTCAGAAGGCCCAGGAACTTGATTATGAGAAGCCCCGCCGCGTTCAGGGAAAGCCTGCTGCCCCCTCTCACTTCCCCCTGGGCTTGGGCGTCGCTTAATGAGGGGGGCGGTGCATGTGGGGTGAGCAAAAGGTGCACTTTTCAGACCCCAAATAAAGGACCTCTTTTCTGCAGCCCTCGCTGTCTCCCTAGCGGTAGTTATCCTGGGCCTGGGGCCCCGAGATGCCGGTAGTCAACGCTTGGGCGGGCTGGGGGACGTCGGGAGCGTGCGTGCGCGGCGACCGTCGTGGTGTGCGCGCGAGCACCAGCAGGTCGACGACCTGCTGCCAGACAACCCCGACCCAACCCGAAGGCCCGAAATTCGGGTTGGGGGGTACTTACGGGCGGCCACAGGTGTGTTTCTAGTGTGCTACTGGAAACACTTGGGCGTGCTGGGGGACGTCGGGGGCGTGAGCGCGCTGCGGTCGCCGTGGTGTGCGCACGAGCACCAGCAGGTTGACGGCCTGCCGTCAGACCACCCCGGCCCAACCCGAAGGCCCAACATTTCGGATGTTTGGGGGGGTATCTTTTTACGGGCGGCCACGCGTCTGTGTTACAGTGTGCCTTGGCGCCGCCCCCCCTCCTGGAAGTGGGGGCCTTCGGGCTGGGCATGTCCTCCTACAGGCGGACAACACAGATTCAATAATATACTCGAAATCGTAAAACAAATCGTTCCCAGATTATGTTTTCGCGATTTTCGAAACTTCCTCCTGTAGAGGGCCATGCCCGACCTAAGATTGGGATAGGGCTGGGGTGCCTTGGTGACTGGTGACGCGTGGGGGGAGGTCCCGACCCCGCCTCCCCCAATCGCACGATATCCGTTATATCCCGGGGGGCGGCTGGCAGTGGTGGTGCGCGAAGGTATAAGACCGTGACGCGCCAAAGGGTTCCCAAACAACCGCGATCGTAGCCATTTGTTTGCGTCGGCGGCTAGGCAGAGTAACTGCGCTGGCGGAAGAGCTAACTAAACGGGGGCACCGTTGCAGCGAATTGTGCCACAATGCAAAAGTGAAAAACGGGGAAGGCGAACGGCCGAACAGAGGGTGCGCAGGCTCGCAGTGAGGAACAAAACACGGGTGCGCAGGCTCGCAGTGAGGAAGCGAGTGGAGAGGATGTGCCAGCTCCGTGACAGCACCGAGGAGGAGCACACTGCATGAACCATCAACTTTCGGAGGCCCGCGCGGCTGTTTTGAATCCGCGCTGGCCCCCTCACAGGCGCGCGGAACGCGCCAGAGGCGGCGCCGGAGGTGCCATCAGGGCGTCCGTCGCTGATCCAAGAAGTCCGCGCGAACCTCCGAACAAGTATGACTATGCCTTCTCTTCTGCTGCTTCTTCGGCTATCGGGGGCGACGATAGGGGCGAATAACCCAGGGGCGGGCATTGTGCGTATTCGCCAGGGAGCTTTGCCGAAGGCATGGAACATCGGCGCCCCTGGATACATGTATTTTTGGAGGCTTGGAGATGAACACCGACACCAAAACAGGGGGCTGCATTCACCAGAGGACGATGATCCCAGGTTTTGGTGCTGGTGTTAATCTTTCGGCCACCTAGGAGACTTAAATACTACTACAAAACACACGGTGACCTCGAACCCCCTGAAGACCTCACCGCACGGTCCATCACAACACCGCTTTGGGGCCATGGATGCCCCAGCTGTCCTGGACGTCCTCGGAGAATGAACCACAAAAGTACATCCAGAAACCGTGCGTCACCGTGAATCCCCACCGACTCACCACACGGTGCGGTCACCGCACCGATTGTGGGCCCCCGAAAAAATGAGCGGCTGCGAGCTCGGTCAGACAGGCTGGACTAGACCTTCTGCGGGCGCTCATGTGAGTCTCCCACACTATCATCTTGGCTCATGCGAATGTACGCCAATTAAGGTTAGTCGACGCTAATCGACCCTGAATCGACGCGAATCGGCGCCTCTCGACGCTAAACCGGAAATCTCACCGATTACAAAGACGCTCGCCGACGCTGAGTCACTCCAAGTACGGAGTTAGGAAGATATGCAAGACTCCCGTGATTTGCAACCGAACTGGACCCACCAGGCGGCCTGGTCGGTTGAGGAGGGAAGGAGGAGGAGGAGGAAGAGGAGGAGGAGGAGGAGGAGTTCTCAGCACTGGGATTGCAGATATTGCTGGCTGATGGAGGAGGAGGAGGAGGAGGAGGAGGAGGAGGAGGAGGAGGAGGAGGAGGGATGGAGGAGGAGAGGAGGAGGGAGGAGGAGAGGAGGAGGAGGAGGAGGAGGAGGAGGAGGAGGAAGAGGAGGAAAAGGAGGGAGGGGGAGGAGGAGGAGGAGGAGGAGGAGGAGGAGGAGGAGAGGAGGAGGGAGGAGGAGGAGAGGAGGCGAGGGAGGAGGAGGGAGGAGGAGGAGGAGGAGTTGCAGAGATGCTGCTGGCCGATGGCTCCTCTCTCGCGGAACCCGCGAAAGCACGCACGCCTCCGCGAGGGGGACGGGCCCTGGCGAAGCCCGCAGCAGAGGAACAGGTCCGCGGAGGTCCGGCGACGCACGCGGACGAGAGCAGCGAGCCTCCCCCCCTCCCCCTCCCCCTCCTCCTCCCCCCTTTTTCCTCCTCCTCCTCCTCCTCCTCCTCCTCCTCCTCCTCCTCCTCCTCCTCCTCCGCCTGCAGGTGGGAGGGCGTGGACATCCTCCGCATGCCGGAGGTGCTGGTCCGGACCTATGAGGCCGCGCCGAGAGACATGGAGGCGGCGCTCGAGGAGACCAAGCCGAATGTCCTACGCCACGTCGCCATGCACCCTTCCGGACGAGGCTGGATTGAGGCTGTTGCTGATGATGGACCACTTCCTCTGCGCCAGACCGCCCCCAAGCCACCCCCATCTGAGGGTGTGCCCGACTGCCCGCCCTGGGCCAAACTCCAGGACAAAATCCAGCGCGACGTGAACGGCATGGCCAAGAAGGCCGGGCCAGCGATGGACGGGTCGCGCTTCGAGCATTGGATGGGCAGCAACAAGGAGATCCGGCGCCTCACATCACAGATCGGTGTGGCGTGGGCGCGCGGGTTGGCGCCTGCAGTAGCCTGTTCGGCGTGCCGCGTGGGTAGCCTGCTCACGCCGGCCGAACCTACAGGTTGGCTGAGGCCGTTGGTGATCACGGCGGTGCTGAGGCGCATCGTCTTGAAGAGCCCAACCCTAGTCATCACGCCCGAGATCCACGCGTTGCTGGAGCCTGTTCAGCATGCGATCGGCGTGGCAGGTGGCACAGAGAAGCTGTACCACACAGCATCATCACTGCTAGCGGGCTGCCTGGGGAAGGTGATCTCGGCCTTCGACCTCAAGAGCGCCTTCGGATCGATGAGTAGTGCCGTGATGCGCGAGGCCATGAAGGAGATTTCACCAGAGCTGGACGCGCTCGTCACGCGGCTCTACGCGGGGGTCACGCCTCTGGTCTGGGAGCACGCGGGCGGATGAACGACCATCTTCCAGACCAAGACGGGCATCGATGCGGGCTGCCCATTCTCGTGCGTCGTGTTGTGGATGCCATGACAATGAACAGTCTAACAATCCGATCATTGAATTAAAGATGTGTTTACAATGTGTAAAGCATGTTCTACGCATGCGTCAAACATGTTTTAACATAGTTGAATGACTTGTGCAACACATTTTAAACATATGGAAATTATTTCGCAGCATGCTTCCTCTCCATTAATCGACTTCCACAAGCGCAGTGATCCAGGCCTTCGGCGAAGCAGCAGCGCACGCGTCTCGAGCGCGAACGATACCCGTACCCTTACCTACACAGGGTGGCAAGGGGCCGGGGGGGCGGTTCGTCGCAGCTGACGGCGGCTGCACAAGTGTAGAAACGACAGCCGATCGAGCATTACAGACCGCTGTCTTCTCGGGGCGCACGTTAGCACCGATCGCACGTGCGTTCGAATCGGCGGAGTGCCCGACCCTGCGTTGGTTGTTGTCGATGTGGACCAGCTGCTGCGGAGGCGCGCCCCCGGACACACATCCAGGCGTTGATGAGTCAACGCGCACTCGGGGGCGCATGCGAACAACTCTGGAGCGAACGTCATTGCGCGACAACCGCCTTATCGCGAATTGCTCGATGCAGAGACATCGCGAATCTGTGCCCTGGGCGAGGTCGCCAGAGGCCGCCCCCTTTGGACGGCCGTCTGCGGATCACCCCAGCTAGGTACGGTTGCCCCATGAAAACCCTATCGCATACCCGTACCTAGCCGGGGTGCAGCAGCTCACCCCAGCTAGGTCCGGGTATGTTTCGGTGGTTTCAGGCAGGTCCCCGTACCTAGCCGAGGTGGCGGCAGGCCCAAAACGCTCTCGAGCACATATCATGCCCTCCAGAGCCGTCCCCGACGTGGCCGCTGCGGCCCCCCTGGGGGCGCGACATTGCAACGTCGTTCATCAGGGCAGGCCCAGACGCATTGGTTGCCAGGATAGCGAGGAAATGCAACTCTTTATCGATTGGGACAGGCGCCGCCACATATGGGCGGCTTTGAACCGCGCGCGCACCACGATGCCCCGAGACGTCCCTAACAAAAATCAGCGCTTGTCGCTGCAATCAGACACCCAACCATCGAGCGCGCCGTTGCGTCTTGACGCGCGGATGCTGCACTGGCGCGCGCGGGGCAAGCTGACCGGGCACAATAGCAAGCGCCCACGGCCCATCTCACCTTGGCTGGCCCCAGGTACGGGTATCTTTCGGACCAATGAACGCGGGCACGGAGCCACATCCTTCCAAGACCCAGCTCTTGGGGGGCGCAGCGGCACCGGCGCCCAGAGCACCTCCAGAGGTACCGTCGGGGCGTTGACCTAAGGAGCCCCAGATAAGGAACGAGGCCCCTGTTTTCCATGAGCTAAACTTCGATTCCCCATCGAAGACATCAGGAAAACCCGAGGCAAGCTGTGAAACACTTAAGGAACACGGAGCCCCCCCCCAACGAAAAGGGTTCCTTCTTCAGCGACCCGACTGCACCACGTGGATGGCATGACCAGCTTGGGCAACCAGGGGAGGGAAGGGGAGGGCCGACATTCCCCCGAGGAGGGGGCACACTGCCCTATGTGATGGGCCGGCGGTGGACGTTCGGGGGAACCTTCCGCGTGTGCCCGAGAGCTGTCCCCAGAAGCGTTGAAGGGGGCCCAGGGATACACACAAACACATAGACACAAATCCCGGGATCTCGCATATTTTCTCATGTTTTCTGGATTCGTTCGTCTTCCTCCCCACTTCCTCTATTTGCCCATGTTCTCCATGATTCTCCCGGGAATCGACGATTCATTGCGTCTGTGTGATTGTTCCGCTCCTGAACGTTCCTTCCACCCACCGCGCGACTGAACAAAAATTCTGTGCGCACTGCGCGCGAGGCCAGCGGAAAGAGGGGAGAACGCGCCCGCAAGCACCTTCCGCTGACCCGTAACCCCTAAAGGTTTGTTTATGTTCCAGCTAACGTTGAAGGGGCCCCAGGACGCACACATACATACACACAAATAAACATATTCCCCATGTTTTACAATATGTTTGGGGTTCTCGTCTTCCCCCCCACTTCCCCCATATTTTCCTACATTTTCAGGGGAATCCACGATTCATCGCGTCTGTGTGTTTCTTTCCCTCCTGAAACGTCGGCGCCTCCGCACCCGCAGGGCAGGGGCCCGATCTGCCCAAGTCGTCCTTTTAGCCCCACCTGGCACCTCTCTTCTCGTCTCTCCTCTCTCTCCGTCCCTCCTCCCTCCATACTTCCTCGAACTGTCTCCCGTGCCATCCTCCCCTCCCGCAGATCGATCCTCCTCCCAACTCCTGCCCCTGCTCCTGCTCCCGCTATCCCTCCTCCTTCGTCCCTCCTCCCGCCTCCCTCCTCATTCCCTCCTTCTCCTCCTCCTCCGCACCTTACTCTTCTTCTTCTTCCTCCTCCTCCTCCTCACCCCGCACCCTCTTTCGCTACCTCCTTCTCTGCATCGGCCTCCTCCCGCTCCTCGACATCTTCCCCCGTATCGATCTTATTTTGGATCACATGTTCACTCAATGCCGAAGGACATGCACCATGGCACTGTGCGATGACTCCATGTAGTAAACCGATACCTTCCGCAAGCTGGTAGGACACGAACCCCTAACAAAAAGTGTCGTGCTGTCCTGCCTTTCTGGCTCTTGCATCGATAGTTTCAATCGTGTCTGTTGCGTCTTTGAAACGGAGTGCAAATATTTCACTGCGGGCCCGCGTCTCGATGGAAGCGGTGGTGTCGCAAGCAAGCTGGGAGCAACGACAGAAAGAAGAGCGCCTTGGCATCGACGTTTTATGATCCTGTCACCAGAAGATACAAGCAGCACGACAATTCATACATTGGACCCGAGGTAACTGCTCATCAATGCAAGCTGACTGTGCAGATGTGCGCAAGCCTGTAAACCCGTGCCCCTGATAATAACGCCTCCCCCAGTTCCCACTATCCTCATGCTTTTCTGCGTCCAACACAGTTTTAAACGGCGGCGAAGGGCGGCTGGACCGAACTGCATTATCGCCGGGGGAGGTATGCATCGTAGATCGAATATGTCGAACATCATCGTACCATCATCATTACCATCATCACCACCATCATGATCATCCTCCTCATCATCCTCATCATCATCAGCAGCAGCATCATCATCATCAGCATCATCATCCGCATCCTCATCCTCATCCCCATCCTCATCATCGCTATCATCACCATCGTTAGCATCATCACGCGGTTTGTGGCCCCATATGCATCTCGGGATTTCTACTCCTCCCATCCCTCCAAAAGATTCCGAAAGATTCCGTTCACTCTTCCTCCTCCTCCTCGTCTTTTCTGTTGTGACCTGCCGTGGGAAGCTTATTATCCCTCAGGACCCCCGAACGTTATGATCCCCATCCTGTGATTATCGGGGGCAGAATGTTATCCACACGGATACAATTTCCCGCTTCCGAAGAGGAAGAGAAACGCGCATGTCAATCCTCAGCAAGAGTGCAAGCGAAGGACCCTGACATACTCCATAACGGCAATGATGCAGAAGATGCCTTGCGAAAACTGTCCGTCCCTCGACCGAAATCTCGGCGAACCTATACGTCATCGCACCAGCCACCCACACGATGATTCACGTGCCAAAGCCCGCTCTATCATCTCGTTCGCTGGCTGCATGCGTCCATAAAGACTAGCCTGTTCTCCCGCACTTAACATTATCTGGCTTCCTGCTCCACTGAACACGGCATATGCGCGCAGAGGCTCATATAGCTAACCCCATGCTTCCTGCAATGGCAGACACGCAATGGGCTGTTGATGGGGCTCCGCCCTGCCATGCAATCCACAAGGCCAAGTCTGAATGCACTCGGCTGCGCATCCATTGCGGCACTCCAAATGTTCATTGCCCATTGCATAGCCGACATGCGCATGCACTTACTATTTTGTGATATGTACTCATAAACTGTCGATCATCTGCGCAAAACGAATGCTTCCAGTCGAGGTGATACAACGTTGATGCCTCTTGTTGCCACGAAAATCACGGCTGGAACGCACGACACTATCTCTCTGCCACTATTCTCGAGCCCGATCGACAAATTATGTGAGGGTCCCAGGGTTGAAACAGTACAACAATGATCTGTGAGAACCTTTAGCATTGCCCTGATCTCAAGGCCCCTGCCCCCTATTGATGCCCTCTCCCTCCCCTGCCGGCTGACATTCGTCGATACATCGCCGCGCCGTTTGTTCTGAGCGCGCCCAAATAGACGAAGCCGGCACTAGTGCAAGCCCACGGGAAAGCTATGCGTCCCGAGCTCCGAGCTCAAGTAGACGACGCCGGCACCGCGACAGACCCGCCGCTCCCAAGCTGGAGTTTGCCCCGGTGGCCTCGGCGCCCTCCTCAAGACGCAGCGCAAGGCGGCAAGGATGCAGAGGTAATCTCGGAAAGTTGCTCATCCTTACTATGCGGGTTGACTGTGCATGCGTCTCCCTCACATGACACAATGGGGCCCTGTGGGGCGCTGTTTGAGCGCTCTTTGATGCCGTGGGGCACTCTTTGGCGCTGTTGGGCGCTCCTCGCCGAGCTACGTTCCATCCAAGACGAGCGGAAACTTCCGCGACTCACCCTCTAAAAGAGACATCGAGGAGCCGGGTCAGCTGGGCCCTGCAGGATGCTGCAAGGCCCTGCCGGATCCTGCAGCATCCTGCACGCAGACCCGGGTCAGTGCACCCCTGCAGGATCCTGCAGGACCCTGCACGCAGACCCTGGGCGCGGGAACCTGCAGGATCCTCAAAGATCGGGCGCTCTGGCTGACCTGCGCTTGCATCAATAGACGAAGAACAACAACATAAACATAAACTTTTGGCGCTGCGCGCGGATTTCTTGGATCTGCGCCGGACCCAAGGAGGGCGCCGGAGGCGCCGCCAGTCGGGCCCCAGCGCGGATCGCGGAGCGCCAACAGCTCATGCTTGTGCCGCTTTTTCTCCCTCGATGGCCCCCGCTTGCATGGACCCCGCCCCTGGAGCCCCGAATCCCCCTGCCCCTCCCCTCGCCGTTCCTGACTACCTACCAGACCACCCCAACCCAACCCGAAGACCCGAATTTCGGGTTGGGGGGGGTAAGGGTTCCACATGTGTTTTTTCGATGTTTCCCGACACCCGCCCCACTGGAAATCGAGGGTAAATCTGAGCCTTCGGGTTGGGTTGGGGTGGTTTGGTGGGTGGTGAGTTCCTGCGTGGCCGCCGGGTCCGCGAGGTACCGCTGGGTCGGCGCCGCCGGGGTGTCCTCGCCACGTGCCGGGGGGGGGCTCGCGGCGGCCAGGGCAGGGGCCTCGCGGCTCGAGCCGCCACCGAGCCGAGCGGCTTTTCGCGGCACTTGGCGGATCCCGGGAGCCGGGAAGCCGAACATATGTTGTCGTCTCTCGGAGGTGTGCTTGTCACTTCCGCCACCCTTCGCCGCCCCTCTCCGTCCCCCTTCCGCCGCCCTTCCGCCGGCTTCCGCCGGCGAAGGCGGCCTCGTTTTATACTGCTGCCGCCCTCCGCCGCCCTGGGCCCGAGCATGGCACCGCATCCCCGATGCCTGGACACGAACACGCAGGAAGAGCAAGCATTGCCCCGAGGCGAAGGTCGAGAGGTCCAGGGGCCAATGCCTCTAAAGAAGCGAGCCGCAAGATTTCTGGGCAACCAACATAGGACTGAACACCCGAGCAACTGGCCATCGGACGTCCATGTCTTGTGCATTTCTCGATTTCGCGCGTGTGATTTCCCCACGATGGTCCAGGATGCTCCTCGATGGTCTCCGACGAAAAAAACATGCACACGTCCGAGTGATGCCAAGGCAAACGATGTAGCACGCACTTTGACGTCCCGAACTTGCTTCCGTTGCCCTTCCGGCGCGGATCTGGCTTTGGGCCACGCCCAGACGCGACCACGAGGGGGCCCTTGCAGGACCCATCCGCCCCAAATCCGAACTACAGTCGACCCGTGTCGTAAGAACGCACGATCAGTGTGCAAGGGTCTTGGAAGGCCGTTTCGAAGCTTTTCGAGCGGGGCGCGGCCAACGCAAGTCGCCAGGGATGGACAGAGGCAAGGATGCAGGGGTGGGAAAGCCCAGAATCGAATCGACAAGTCGGATCGGCGATCGACATGAAGCGGATCGGCGGAAATCGGCAGCCGAGTCGGACCAATTCGAATCGGCGGAAATCGGCAGGCTTGCATGCGCCCGCTAAAATTTCGGAGCCCGAATCGGAGTCCGAAATCGGATCGAGTCGGAAGCGGAACCCATCGAAGTCGAATGGAACTGGATCGGAGAACTCGAAGCGAGCCCTGCAGGGGTACCCCCTTTCGGGAAGGTCGCCCACCCTGCGCGGTCAACCCGTACGCTTCGATGGCAGCGCGACGCGCCGCGCGCAGGCGAGCTGGCCACCCGCGGCGCGCGACCTCGCCCGGGGCAGCCTGCCGCGCGGCGGCCTTGTCCTGGGCCGAAGCCCCCGCCTCTGGCGGCCGCTCGGAGCGATGCTCGGTGGAAGCTCACGGGAGCCGACCTTTTGGGTCTTTTTGGAGGCCCGGAAATGGGCACCACCACCAACTCGGGGCGTTGCCTCCACGGGGGGAAGATGATCCTCGATTTCGGTGTTGGTGGCAATACTTCGGTCACCTTGGACGAAAGAATATTACCACCATCACCGAGATCGGGATCTTCTTCCCTCGGTGGAGGCACACCGCCGATATTGGTGTTGGTGTCAACCTCTAGGCCTGCGATCTCTAGCGAAGCGACGCTGCTCCAGGTTGGAGTCAGCTTGGGTGACGAGGACGCGCGACACGGATGTCAGGGCCCTGGCGGGCCATGCCGGCAATCTGCGAGCGGGGCGCGGCCAGCGAGAGCGGCAAAATGGTGGGCCGAAGGGGGAGGATGCAAGGGAGAACTTGATGGAAAACTGCTCATCCTTAAGTCTCAAAGATGCGGTGGACTGCGCGCCCTGACCTTTCCCGTGAGCAAGGTGCGGCTGTGCTGCGCAGGTGCTCCGGGCGCGCGCGCGCGCAACGTGCTAGCGGGGCGTCAGAAGTTCCCGGCTGCAGTCGCGGCACTGTCAGAGGGGGCGAACGAACAGAACGAAGATCGCAGGGGCTTTCCTGGCCACGTCGAGCCTCAAACGCGATTCAGGTTCCCCGACCAGGGCCTCAGGAGCGGCCTTGAAATCAGACCCCCCTTAGGGAAACCAACATAAGAACGAACACAAGCCAGTAAGACACCACTTGAGCATACATTTTGTTGCGCCCTCCTCGTAAAGGCCGCGCACTCGCTCGTAAGGTGATGTAGATGTCGTAATCTTGGGGGTGAATAACTTTCAAATAAAGGGCATCGTGGAGGGCCCGAAGAAGCTTACAGTGCGCCCTCCACTGGGCGCAACACAGCGTGAGTGGAAAGCAATGCGTCCTCTGGAGAGCTCTCCGTGAAACAAACGCCGGCATTGAACAAATCACGACGTAGGAAGTCGAGGTAGGAGGAAGTGCAGACACGCACGGAGATCAGAAAGCGGTCGATCGCATGTCTGGCCCTCGGCCATAGGCGAACTTCGGGAAGAGGTGAAGTCCATCCTCCTCCTCCTGCTCCTCCTCTCCCTCCTGCTGCTCCTCCTCCCAATGAGGCCGATCGGCCGTGTGAGCCCCGCGAGGCCGGTGGGCCCCATGAGCCCTGCGAGACCAACAAGCCCTGCGAACATTCCAGGCTGCGCTCTGCATGGGCCATGACTATCCCACGAGGTCGATCGTGCGCAAGAACTCCGTGAGCCCTAGGAGCCCGATGAGCTGCATGGGCTCTACATCCCCACGCCGAAAGTTTGTTTCCTCGTGGCGCTGAACCTCACGGTCCCATGCGGTGCACGGGCCCACTGGGAAGTCATGGCATCGAACCCAATGAGGGTCGCACGGGCCCGATTTCCAAGCTTACCGTAATCGTGAAATCGCGGCGGATCATTTCCGTGCGCGCGGATCCCATTGCTGATTTAAGGGATCTGCGTCGGTCCCTATTTTTTAAGGCGGATCACATTTCTACCTTGTTTTGAATTAAAAATATTTAATTCGTTCCGGGAACCGACAAAAATGGGATCCGTCGACCGCGCCCCCCCCCCCGTGTTAAGATTCTACGGGGGACGGGGGTGGTCCTCTTCCACTTCGAAGGGAAAATCTTTCGTCCTGCGTAAGTGCGCAGGCGCCCTGCGTCTCCCAACCCAACGAGCCCCCTGAAGATCCCGCCGCGCGGCGTTAGGCGCCGCGTCTGGCCGAGCACGGATGGGGCATCATATTTTCAAAACGGTGGCTGCCGCCCAACAACATGGTGGAGTGGAACGCGGGATCTATTCAAAACGGCGGCCCCCGCCCAACCACTGCGGACTGGGCGGCGGCGCCTTTTCAAAAAGGTCGCTTCCGCTCAAAGCGCGGCGGAGTGGAGGGCAGCATCCTTTCACGCTGGTGGCTTCTGCCCCAATCGCTGCGGGGCGCCCGCGCCGAAACGTCGTCCACGTGCGCATGTGCATTAGCCTCTCCGAGCCCTTAAGGCAGCGGCTGCCGCGGCTCAACGACGCTGCGCGCACGGGTCAACCCCGCCTCGCCGCGCCGCCCCCTAGGAGGCTGATGTAACGTCGGAGGCGCCGAGCGCATGCGAGGAAGTCTCGAACGGCAGTCATCAAGAGCAGGCGACGAAGCCTCGAACGGAAGCTGCAGAAAAGAGATGTGCCGCATGCGGCAAAGGACAGGTCGGATGCCAGAAACGCCCATCCCCAGGCCGAAACTGTTTTCTTTTCGGCGCTGAACCGCACGCTCCCACGCGGTGCACGAGCCCTCTGGGAAATCATAACGGCGAACCCAATGAAGGTCGCACGGATTCGATGTCCAACCTTACCGTAATCGTGAAATCGCGGCGGCTCACATTTCCGTGCGCGCGGATCCCATTGCTGATTTTAGAGATCCGCGTCGGTCCCTAATTGTTTACGGCGGATCCAATTTCTACCCCGTTTTGAACTCATAAGATTGAATTCGTTCTGGGAACCCACAAACATGGGATCCGTCGACCGCAGGCCCCCCACGTGTTAGGATTCTACGGGGGACGGACGGGGGTGGTCCTCTTCGACTTCAAGAGGAAAATCTTTCGTCCTGCGCAAATATGACCCCGCCCTGTGAGCTCTGTAGCCCCTATTGCGCGCAGCAGCCCTGACGAGCGCAATGCGGCCGATGGGCGTTGTGAGCCTTCTGAAGCCGATGGTTCCTATGAGCCCAGTAGGCCGACAGGCCCTATGAGCCCAGCGTGGCCGATCGGCCTGATGAGCCCGATGGGCCCACCGAGCCTCATGAAACCTGGCCCCATCATGACGCCCATGCGGCATGGGCAACGCGCCCTGGGAGGCCGATGGGCCATCAGAACCCTGCGGGGCCTCTTTGTCGAGTGAGCCATATAAGGCCGCCTGGCTCAATGAACCCTACGAGGCCTTGCTCCTCACGACATCCACGCCGCATTCGCACGTGCCCATATGGGGCCAGTGGGCCCAATGGGCCCTGTGAGGCCGATCGGCCGAATGAGCCCTATGAGGCCTTCGAGAAAAACGGGCCGCTGGGCCCTTATGAGCCCCATTCGCCCCACGAGCCTCATAGGCACTACAATCGTTACCGGTCCTGTCCGCCGCAGGAAGCCCATGAGCCCTGCTCGTCCCAACGGGCCCCGTGGACTCCATGAGCCCCATGCGCGCATGAACAGCGGGACCCCTTTACACTATTAGGTGGCGTGGACGCGAGATCGGTTGATCAGGGGGCAGGATGAGGGGGGGGGATGGCGACGAAGTGTTGGTGGGAAGAGGGAATGAAAGAAACCAATGTAATGTGTAAGGGCGAGTAAGACGGGGGACGCTGCGGGAGAGCGATGGAAGCACGCACCAATAACCCAGTACGATCGGTGCTTGCCGCGCCCAAGCGGGAGCGCACACTTCATTTAAAAAGATGCACGGCGGCGAGGCGATATCGACATTTCGCCGCGACGTGCGCCGCGTCGGACTCCCGCCACGCATTGCGCAACGTCGACGATAGAACGCCCATGCAAGGAGGAATACTATACTTTGCATGAAGAGGTGAGGGGGGGGATAAGAAGGTGGGTGGGGAAGGGGGAAGGAGCAGGCAGGGCGCAGCCTGGGCCGTCAGAAATATGAATCCTCGCAGGACCAACGCGGGCAACTGGGGCCCACTCGCGAGGCTCAACGGCCTCCTGAAGCTGACAGAGCTCCTCGGCATCATGAGGCGCACTGGGGCAGCGCCCAGGTGAGCGAGCAGGCGGCGCCAGCTCCCCTGAGGGCACCGACGCACGGGCCTCATTGGGCTCGAGAGGGCCCGTCGGCCCCCTTAGGGCTTGTGGGCCCATCCGCCTCATGGGTTTCGCAGGGCCAGTCGACCTCATGGGTCTCATAGGGCGCATCGACCTCATGGGGCCCACCTCGGCGCTCTCCCCGACAGCCTCTGGAGAACGTGCAAGATTGCATCGCGCACTCTGGGGAACGTACGCTTTGCTCAGGGCAGCATAATTTTTTTCCTGCACAGAAGCTGTTTCCCAAACGTAAGCTGCTTTCCGGGGGAAGGGGGGCCCCCGTCGAGGGGGGGAGACCTTCCCAATTAGTTTATGGCATAGCGTTTTCGCCTGAGACTTCCCCGAACATAAACATTTGTCCTCGGGGTGTTTGGGAGTCCCCCACACCTCCAAAACAACATGTATGTTCGGGGGGGGCGTCCCCGGCCAGACCCGCCAGCCTCTGCGCGAGGCCACCCAGCTAGTGGCGGATTTCCACCGAATTCCAAGCCGTCTGCTTAGCACCGATGGCCAAGGCCATAAGAATTCGGGAGGACGGCGGGGGCCCCGATGAGGCACGCGGCCACGCGCTCAGGGCCTTGGGCGTAAGGTTTAACGGTGAGGGCGGATGCAGTTGCCGCTCGGGTAGAATGCGTGTCCAAGAGCTCGTTTTGCTCTTCCATAGCCTCTCGGAGAGCCTTTTCGATTCGAAGACCTTCTGGAGAGCCTCTGCAGAAGCCTTTGGGGAGCTGTTGTAGAATTTCTAGGAGGGGACCCTGGACGAGCCTGCGGATGAGCCTCTGGAGGGTCATCGCGAAAAGCCTCTGGAGGAGCGTCCGGTGGAGCCTCTGAGGAAGCCCCTGGAGGACACCCTGGAGGAGCCTCTGGTGCCCCCTGGAGGAGCCTCTGGTGGAGCCTCTGGAAAGGTTCTTGAGAGCTTCTGGAGAGCCTCTGGGAGAGCCTTTGAGAGGAACCACAGGGTGGCCTCTGGAGGAGCATGGAGCCCTTGAGGAGCTTCTGGACGAGATTCTGTGGGAACCTCTGAAGGAGCCTGCGGAGGCCGCCATGGGCAATGTTTGCGATGGGTAGCCGACCGCAGGCGTGCGCTGCTGCTGGACTGTCTGGAGGGGCTTCAGGACGAGCATCTGAGAGAGCCCCTGGAAAAGGCATCGGGAGAAGCCTCTGGAGAAACCCCCGAGGAGCTCTTGGAAGGCTTCTGGGAAAAAACCCTGGACGAACCTCTGGTGGAGTCTCCGGAAGAGCCTCTGAAGAGCCTGTGAAGGAGCCTTTCAAGGAGACTCCGGATGAGCACCATGGGGGGCCTCAGAGAAAGACCCTGGAGGAGCTCCTGGAGGAGCCGCTGGTGGAACCTCTGGATGAGCCTCTGGAGGAGTTTCTAGAGAGCTTCTGGAGAGCTTTTGGAGGGCCTCTGGAGGCACTCCGAAAAAAAACCTTTGAAGGGAGCCACGGCGGCAGCCTCCGGGGGAGCCAGCGAATAAGACTCTGGACGAACCGCTGTGGGAGCCTTTGGAAGATAGTACAGAGGACACGGTGGCCATTGCTTGTGATGGGGAGTCGACGGCAGGCGTGCGCCTTTGGAAGAGCACCAGGGGCAGTCGCTGGGGAGCCTCCGGAAGAGCCTCCAGGGTGCTCTTGGAAAATTGACGGCGGAACCCTTACACAAGTCTCTGGAGGAGCCTCTGGAGGAGTTTCTGGAAGAGCCTTTGGACGAACCTCTGCAGGAGCCTCTGGATGAACCCCCATGGACAGCGTGTGGAAGACCATCTGCTGAAGGATGTGACAAAACCCCTGGAGGAATTTCTGGCAGCGCCTCTGGAGCCTCCGGGCAATTTTCTAGGAGAGCTTCTGGAAATGTTCAAAAGAACGCATTGCTTTTACGTTCCCCCCCTGGGACGCCGTCAACTTCTAGCCGTTGGGGGGTGCCCCTTTGGGGGGTGCGCATAGGTCAACTAAACCGCCCTCTGCTCTGCCTCATTATGCATGCTCCCTCCCTCTCCCAGTCCTCGTTTCCTCTTTTCCCCCATCCAAATCCTCTCCCTCTTTCCCGTCATCCCTCCCTTCCTCCCGCCGACTTCTCCCTCCTCCCTTGCCCCTGATGCCCCTTCCCTCCTCCGCGGCGGCGGTAGTATCCTGGGGATGAAGGCGGCTGCACTGAAGATAAAAAAGCACACGCGATTATGATTAGCATTGTTACCATATGTAATGACAGCGGGAAAGCGTCACCACCGAGCCGCAAAGGACTACAACGATGAAGGGAATCGCGCACCGAGCCCATTGTACATCGCGAAGGGTACCAGAGAATTCCTAGGAAACCACAGCATGCGACCGGGCACCGCGCACAAACAATTTCTGCGCGCCCCCACTAGATGCTAAGGGACGCGTCCAGCGGGCGCAGCCTGGAGGCAATCTCACGGCCCCAAACTCGCCTGGATAACATCGGCACAATCTAGGCTGCGCGCAACACAACAGTAACTGCAACACAAACAATGGACGACCCCAGACTACCGCCCCGCTCAGGGGTGCGCTGCGATGGCGGAAAAAAACCTTTTAAACATTTATGTTTGCCGCTCTCTTTGCTCTCCCGACAACAGGTACCGATACTGCTATCCCCGGGGCGTCTCCTGGGGCGCTCCCTGTTTAGGATTTCGAGGCGACTCCAGCTGTGGCGGCGAGGGCCTCCCAGGAGGTCCAAGGAGGAGAAAACGAGTGAGGGGGGAGAGGTACCGTCGGGGCGCTGACCTAAGGAACCCTAAAGAAGGAACGAGGCCCCTTTTTCCCAGAAGTTAAACTTCGATTTCCCATGGAAACCTAAGGAAAACCAAAGGCAAACTGTAGAACAATCAAGGAACACCGAGCCCCTCCACAACGAAAAGGGATCCTTCTTCAGCGCCATGACTGTGTGGGTACCTTCCCCTCTTCGATTCCTGGATCTCTGGGCTCCACTGCCGCCGGAGCCCCCGGCGTTGCTTTCGCTCGCCCGCCGCCGAGGAGGCCACTCCTAGGAACGCGCGGCGTGCGGGCCCCAGGGCACGAGGCGGGGGGGGGGGGGGGGCAGAGCGAGACGAAGGCAGGACGAGGGAAACACAGGTAATCTCTACGACGACGACGACGACGACGACGACGACGACGACGACGACGACGACGGCGGCGGCGGCGGCGGCGGCGGCGGCGGCGGCGGCGGCGGCGGCGGCGACGACGACGACGACGACGACGACGACCCCGCGGCGGCCCTCCGTGGGCCGCGCGGCACTTCGCGGCCGCAGGCCGCCCAGGTGCGGGCGGCGACCGTCGTCGGCGGATGCATCGAGAATCTCCAAGACCCGCCAGGCCTGGGAGGATGCGCTCGACATGGAGCAGACGGGCCCTGGACACCAGGGCATCCCTGGGGAATCCCGACTCGCTGTGTGACGGCCCCGGGGGCCCATGGAGGGCCGCGGGAGATCGAAAACAATGGAAACCATCACGACCCTGTTCCCCCCATGACAGCAGAATTGAGGCACCGAGGCCGCTCCACAGCGCTCTCAGAGCGTTCCAGATCGCCCTGGAGCGGCCCTCCCTCGTCCTGGGCCTGTCAGGCAAGACGGCCTCGAGCCCCGAGGGGCCTCCTCTGCACTCCTCCCTCCTCCACCCTCGTCATCTGCCAGCCTCCCTCACTACGCACTGCTGGACGCCATCGCGAAGCCGTCCGCCCCCGATGTGTCGGCCTCGATTATTCGCCAACGGGTGCTGGACGCGCACATGCAGCTTGATTGCACTGACGGCACCTTGGTTGCAAAAAATGGGAGCGGGTCCTTACCTGGCGACGGCATTGCTGGCGAGTGGTTCCTGTCTGCTTTCCACCCGTGCGTTGACGAGTTTATCGCCACCTCACCCCTGGTCCTTTTCCACGCTCGGTGGCTTGCGAGGGCTCTTTCTGATTCACCTACTCTTTTGCCGACGCGGACTACGCTTCTCGCAGCTGTGGTACCAATCGACGTGTCCATCTCCACGTACGCCGACGATGTCTCCAAGGTACGCGTGTTCGAGACGGTCGAGCAGTACGTCGCCTCTGCCATCTTTGCCGCGCGCAAGATTTCCGACGCGCTGGGGAAGGCCGATATCGTGCAGAACTCGTCCAAGCACGTGTCGCTCGTCAAGTTCTGTGGGAGAGGTGCTTCTGCCGCTTATCGTGCTGTCTATGGCGGTCAGCTCCGGGCCGCTGGTCGCCCTGTTCTTGCTGCTCGGTATCTGGGGCCTCATATCCACCTTAACTGTTCTTCTGCTACCGAAGTGGCGCGGCGGAAGGAGGCTGCCCAACGTGCCTTCTTCGCCCTCAGCGCCTTCTGGCGCTCGCAGTCGGATCTTCGCTGAAGGGCATAGTCTTCAAGTGTCTCGTGGATGGCACGCTCTTGTCTGGATTGCCCGCGATGGCGATGCTCGCGTCGCAGGCCGGGGAATTGGACGTTTGCCAGGCTATCCTCGCGCGCAAATGCGTGCACGGTCGCGGGCATTCCGTGGAAGACGATAAGCACCGTGCTTTATCCAACCTTGCCGTTCTCAAAATGTTGCGGCTCGTTCCCGTTTCAGTGCAACTCCGGGTTCAACGCCTGCGGCTATGGCAAAACATGGTGCGGTTTCCCGAGAATCACCTGCAGTTCCTTGTCGCGTTCTTTGGCACAGCTGAGTGGGATCGGCATGGGCTGTTCGACGAGAGCGGACGCGTGCTGGACCGTCGAGCTGAATGCTACCACCACTCGTTGTTCTTCGAAGACCTCGTGGAGCTCGCGAATGTCACTGAGTTCGACGAGGATATTTCCACTGTTTTGGCTTGGCCCGCTCTGCTGTGGACTGACGATGACATCCGCGACAAGTTCCTTCGGCTTGACTCTGGCCGGCTCCGTGCTGCTCGTGTTACTGTTGCTATTCCGCCCCCCGAGTTCGCTGAGCACGCACCCGCCGACGTGCTGGAGTCCGTCGACAAGCCGTTCTTGTGCGAGATTTGCGGTGAAGATGGCGCCGAGTGCGGGGACGCGTTTCGCTCGCTACGTGAACTACGTCTGCACCAGGCGTTCTCGGGCAAGTTTGGACACGGGGTACGCAAGCTATCGCAGCTCGTCACGTTCTCCAACTGGTGCATCATCTGCGGCTCGTTTTTTTTCTTGCCGTCGCACTACCGAGAGGCATTTGGATTTGTCGATCGCCCGGGGAGGGCGTTGTCCGAGCAGAGGAAGTGCAAAAGTGTTCACGCATCTTCGACCTCCTCCTTACTCTTGCCAGTTGTGTGAGCTGTCTTTCAATGACCCGCAAGCCTGCCGTCTTCATTGCCTCATGCATTTGCCACAGGCTGTTGCTGCCGCGGCCGACGGGCCACTTGTGGAACTGTGAATGGGAGAACGTACACCGACGTGAGTCTCAGCGCCCTCGTTGTCAGCGCGTTCCGGGCGGGCGCTGCCGGAACACGCTGGCGCAGACCCTCGGCAATCACAGCCGCGCACTTCTATCGCTATGTGTATTCCTTCCTCGTGCTGTCCGTGGCCATCGGCCCAAGCTTTGCTTGCTGTACTCCGTTGCCCACATCCACGCATTCAGTCGCGATCTTACGCCTTCGTGCTTCGTGTGCTCGCCCGCCAGCATGGCGGTCGAGGAGTCCGAGGCTTGGCAGTCCATGTTCGGGAGCGATGCTGCAGCGAGCGGGGCGCCGCCGGCCAAGGTGCGAGCCGTCGGCGTTGCCGGCTCCGGACTCGAGGCCAAGGTGAACCTCGCCCTGCTGCTGTCGGTCATCAACAGCGCACAGATGCGCATGGTGCTAGCGATCGTGACTGTCTCGTTTGCCGTGCCCGTCTCGTCGGAGCTGATGCAGGCGCTCGAGAAGGCAAAGAGTTCGTACACGGCTATGGCCAAGGGGAAGAAGGGGCATGGGAAGTCACCACCTGACGTCTACAACTTCGTGGCCGTCCTGCTGTGCGCGAAGGAGGTCGCCACTGCCCGGCCCACTATCGACAAGATCGACGAGTTCTTGAGCGGGCACCCCGTCGATTCGAAGCGGGCGCGCCGTGACATCTAGACGTGCCGCACGGACAAAATGCATGACAGCGGCAAGAAACGACTCTACATGCAAGCTCCGGCTCAAACCTTGGAGATTGCATCCGACCTGATCGTCCAGCACTTCGAGGCTGAGGAGTTCGCCGGCCAGAGGCCCGCGGGGTATCTCGAGGCCGAGGGGCAGAGGCTTCTGAGTAGCTAGGCCCGTGCCACCGAGGGCGCCTGCGCCCGCGCGCGTGGCTGTCAGCCGCGGTGCCCGTAGTTCCAGGCGGGCCCAGGCAAACTCGCTGGTGGCCACTCCGGTCCGGGGCGCGCGTCGTCGTCATCTTCGGCTCGCCTTGAGGCGCGCCCCGCGGAGCTGCCGAGTTAGGCTTGATAGCGCGGTGCTTGCGCTTCCATCCAGGCTCGCTCTCGCTTCATTTCTCTCGGATTCGTTGCGAGCCTCCGCATGGTCGTCTCACCACCACCACCACCCTCGTCATCCTCCCTCATCCCTCCTCCCTGCTCCTCCTCCTAGTCCTTCCCCCCACACCTCCTCCCGGCCTCCTCCCGGCCTCCTCCCGGCCTCCTCCCGGCCTCCTCCTCCTCCTCCCCCTCCTCATCCAAGCAGCTAGCGGCCAGCGAAGAGGCCGGCGCGCAGTCCTCTGGGCAGGCCAGGGCCTTCGGCTCGGGGGTGGCCACCTCCAGGAGGGCCACGGCTCTCCCGCTGCCAAATCGCGAGCGGCCAAGAGGGGGGGGGCGTCTAAGAGGGGGGGGGGGGGGGCGCAACTCATGGCCGTCAGCATCGCGGCCCTGGGGGGGGGGGCCTGGGGACGCGTTGGAAGAAGAAGAGGCGGCATGAAGTCTGGGGAGATCTCATGGCGCCGGCCATGATATCCCCCCCCCCCCTGGTCATCTCCCCCCCTTGCCGCCCCCGACCAAATAGGGAGCAGCAGCGGCCGGGGCAGGGGTTCGGCGGCGCGCACGGGGGCAGGGGGGGGCGGCCGAGGGTGCAGAGAAGCGGGTAGGGACGTTCGGTAGGAAGGCGTTGAACACAGGTTGGGTTTCCGCCCGCCCCCTGGCAAAGAAGGAGAGAGAGTGCGACTCGGTTGTTGGAATAAACCGGAAAGCACCTGCAACACACTGGAAACATGGATCGGGCTCCCGCCCGCCCCCCTGGATAAACAAGCAAGGGAAACCGATCCGGTTTGTGAAATGAAGCGGGCGGCACCCGCTGACCATCGCTCGGACGACGATTCTCTGTTTTTTTCTGTTTCGTGCGTGTTTTTTTCGCCAAATGATCAAGGATGCTCCTCGATGGTCCTCGCCGAAAGGAGAATGCACACGTCCGAGCGATGCCAAGCCCGTAGTGTACACTGGAAACTGGAAACCGAACACAGTCACTGCCAACGAACGGTGGTACGCACGATGGCCGGGGCTTGAGGATGCGGCGAAGCTCACAGCAAACGCGGAAGCGCGCGTTGAATACAGTTGCACAGGTGCTTCATTTGGACGCGCATGTGAGCACACGCGCTCCGCACGATAAGGTGGGACACACACACACACACACACACACACACACACACACACACACACACACACACACACACACACACACACACACACGCACATTCACGCATTGCGCGCGGTACCTGACAGCGTGCCACTGCGATCGGGCGGCGAACGAAGTAGGGAAATACAGTGGGAGGAAAACAGATAAGGTCTGACAACTAGCATCCTCAAATCATATCCTCGCGTCGCTGTCGCACCGTCCAATTACAACTCCGATCGCGATGATCATCACTGCAGGTGCACGCTGATGGCCCGATCGCCTTGACCGAACATTCCGCCGAGCCCCCAGGTCCACAAGAACCTGAAGCCCTGCGCACTGCATGTTGAGAGAGGGCCGCTCCCGCACAGGACGACCCCAAGACCCCCCAACAAACCTCCTGGGGACCCGAAGCCACAACTGGAGGAGGAGGAGGAGGAGGAGGAGGAGGAGGAAGAGGAGGAGGCCGAAGCCACAAATGGACACCTTAGGGGAACGCTGGCCGAAAAATGCTCGCCACTCGGGCCCAAGACTGGCGCCAGCCGCAGCGTGCGCCGCACTGACCCCGCCCAAGACCCGTGACGGGGCGCCGGGGAAGGAGCGATGGGCCGCCCTGGAAGCCCCCAGAGGATAGCTTCACGAGTCAGGAAGCATCCAACCTGCTTTTTGCGTCGGCGGCTACAGTCGGGGCGTTGACCTAAAGAACCCTAAATAAGGAGCGAGGCCCAATGTCCCCAAAAGTTAAACTTCAATTTCCCATGGAAATCCTCAGGACAACCTGACGCAAACTGTTGAACAATCAAGGAACACCGAGCCCCTCCCCAACGACAAGGGCTCCTTCTTCATGGCCCCGACTGTGAGCAGGGGTCGCCTGCGCTGGCGGAGGGAGCTAATCTGAACGGGGGCGCCGCTGTGGCGGACGGTGCCGCCATGCAGGAGGAGGAATCGAGGGAAAACGGGAAGAGCGGGCGGCCAGAGGTAAAGGGGCCCCAGAACACACAACAAATTACACACAAAGAAAATGATTCCCCATATTTTCCCACATCTTCTGAGGTTGTGTCTCCCCCCCTACTTCCAACATTTTCGTATATTTTCCTGGGGATCGACGATTACTTGTGTCTGTGTGTTTTTTCCCCTCCTGAGAAAGGGGTGGGGGGGGGAAGGGCGAGGGCCGCTCAAAGGGACGGGTCACGCCCGGAGCGAGTGGCGCGGCCGGCCGGGTATCCAAAAACACGGATTAGCCCGATCGCTTGCCCATTCGGTTCACGATCTGACCCCGGGAATCCAGAGCCCTTGGCCGCCCCAACGGGGCCGAATGAGCCCGTGCGGCACATGTCCATGGGCCACGCGGTAGAACTAGGGCTAGAACCGAAGTCTGTAGTCGAGCAGAACCAACGAACATAATCTGAAACGGGAAGAGTCAAGTCGAAAGAAATCGGATGGATAGGAAAGACAGGAGTAGAGCCGAACATCGCCGAATCGAGGACTGTGGCGTTGGGAATAACGCAGAATAGAATCAAACAGAGCCAAACGACATCGACAATAACCGATCGAATAGTCGGGGATAGTCGTGTCTGGCATGTCGCGGGGCGCGAATAGATCCATGCGCCAACGCGATCATGTTACTTTACTGCGTCTAAGCCCATCGCGACCGAGGCGTCACACATTGCCCGACAACGCCGTAACGTACAGCTCGTGTCCGATTGCCGAGAGTATCATCCTCACATTCGCTGAACCCCGTGGAAGGCCATGCAAGGTGATGAACGCATTCGTGCATGTTGCCGACGGCGCTGGTGAGCATTGGAGTGCGCGAGTAGGCACTCTGTCAGGGTGAGCCTTATAGGTGTTGGGACTACCAATTTGCTATATGAAGTTAACAGTATTGTAAGAGAAGGGGTTGACTGATACTTCCTTTCGCGTGCTCGACCGCGCACATGTGGCCCGCAAGATAAAGCTTCATGGAAACTCACACCACAACTCAAACCATGTCCATTTCACAACATGATCCCATCAGCCCGTTGTGCTAAGGTGGTCTAGCGAGTTGTTGTTTCCCTCTTCCAAAAACTCTCATTATTTCGGTGGTGTGCCTTTCCCCTCCCGTCCATGAAGTTTTTCGGCGGGGGAGCGCGAGGTGGCAGAGGGTAACTTTAAGCCCAAGGTGGCTCTAAGAGGGCCTCCGATACTATACGGCGTCCAAAGCGACTCAAGAAGCCGACATGGCTCCAAGAAGCCCGACGAGGGCCATAAGACGGTTTCCCTCGGGGCCGCCACACGTCCCTCTCAAGAGACCAAAATCCTTCAAACCCCGATGGCAAATCCATGAGGTTTGCCTTCTCGCCCGTTCGCTTCCGATGCGTTTTTGAAGCCTCAAGGTGGCCCAAGGGAGCCCCAGGGGGGCCCAAGAGCATCCCACAACGCCCCCAAGAACGCCCAAGATCGTAAAAAAACTACACCCCGATGGGGGAAATAAATGTGGGACCTACCCCTTTTGATCGATGGCCTCCAGGGATCCCCCAGGGAACCCCAAGAGGGCTCCAAGAGGGCCCCGAGGCCCCCAAAAGAGCTCCACGAGGCTCCATGGTCTCCCAACAGAGTCCCAAGAGGGCTCCAGGGTCCAGGGGGGATATTTTGAGGGCTCTGTCCTCGTTCTTGTTGTTATCCTCCTCCTCCTCCTCCTCCTCCTCCTCGTCCTCGTCCTTGCCCCCATCGACTTTCTATGTCTCTTCCTCCCCTTCCTGGTCGTCGTGGTCGTCGTCGTTTTTCGTCTGCCTCCTCCTCCTCCTCTTTCTCTCGCCCCCCACGCGGGCCCCAGGGAAGGCCCGAAGAGGCCCTCCAAGGCCACCCCCTTGCTCGCAGAGGATTATATGTTCTCCCTGGTTGTCTGCTTTATCTCACTGTATGTGTCTGTTTTTTTCCTTTCCCCTTCAACTTTCATGAGCAAACTTTCTCAATGGACTGGTGGGGATACGCGAAACGTGAAGAACATGAAAGCGATCTTGCTCGAGCCGGAAGCGGTGGAACCCCGCATGAAATTATCTCACGACTCAGGTGGACACGGGTTCCACACCTCTTCTTATGAAACACGCACCAGGCAATGCCCTGGTTGGATGCCGCTCGGCACGTCGGTTGGGTTGAATCCTTCATATCATCCCCAAACAGTGCTTGGACTTAGGGTTGTTTACTTCTGGTTCATCAACTGGGGCGTGTGGTCGGTCTGGCGGCTATGTGGCCGCCGCCGCCGCCACCCTGTCGCCGCCCAGTCGCCGCCTCGTCGCCAGCCGTCGCCGCAGTCGGATGGCACCACACAGACTTTGTGCACACTGTCGCATCAATATTGCACATAGGGTGCACATGCACGAGTACGCTAGCCCTTACCACATATATTGCAGCATGCAACTTGCACCACATAGCTCACACCACCTAGATGAATACGTTAGTTGCACCACGTGTACTGTACAGCATCTGAGGCAATATATATATATATATACTGCACCACACAGTTTTCACAACCTATATTGCACCGCAAATCGTGCCAACAGGTATCGCACCACATATATTGACTACATCGATTGCTTCACAGATGTCGCAGTACATATATGGTTAGAAACAAGCTATTTAGTGTCCACGCTGGCAAACATAAAAATGTACAGTTGTGGCCTTCTCTACTTGCACCGATATCTGTACACATCCACACACTAAGACTGAACGTGCGTGAAAGAAAATACATTCGAGTAGGGTCAAGTCGAGAAGAGCCGAACTCGGTAGAAAAGAACTGGTGGTAGAATTGAAAAGGTTCGAGACAAGTGAAGGTAGAGTAGACTCCAATGGAGCCGAGTACACGCATCGTTAGCTACCACCAGCTTAGCTACCCAAACACATTACACCACGTTCATGTTGAGCCAACGTTGGCAGATATGAAGCTCTGTGTGTTATGATATGGATGCAGTCTCGTCGTTTCGGTCCTAGGAGCGTTCGCGAGGACCTAAGAGGCCATCAAGGCAGCCCAAAGACGGCCGCGGAGGCTTTCAAAAGGCCCTCACCACTTAGACCCCTGAGAAGCCCCTGAATGAACAGGCAAATCGAAAAACCCCGAGATCCACTTCCCCCAAGATGTTCCATGGACCCCTAACCGGCCTACAACAAGCCCAAATGAAACCCTCCAGAAGTCCACAGGAGGCCTCAAAGAGGCGGTACATCAAGAGACCCCGAGAGGCCTCTGGCCCACGATCCAAGCATGGTGGCAGCATCACAAAACTGGACGCGACAGCTGCCATCGGCAATGGCAATCACGCGACCAATGGACACTGCATAAGGACCAATGGACACTGCATAAGGCCCCCAAACTCCGCAACATAATGCACGGCCATGTCACGAACCGAGGCGGGCCACAAAGTTGCTCCCGACCCCCCGTGGCTCCCAAACCTGGGTCAGCTAGAGAAGATGCCAGGGGACTGGCCGACGCACATTTGCGCTGAGCGCCACTTGGCTCTCAGACCTAAATTCGGGCCTCGGGTGGCCGTTCGGGACGATCCCGGCATCCCCAGAACACTCTCGACGAGGCGCAGCTGATTGAAAGCGCCCTAGGCCTCGCATCCCTCCGACAACTTCGAGACCCCATCGAACAAACATCGAAACCCTTCCGAACGCGCTGACCGCCCGCTTCGTGCGCACGCACCATGGGTCCGAGGACTCTGCTGGCCTGCGGCGAGGACTCGGCTGGCCTGCGGCGAACCGAGCGAGTTCGGGCGGGCATCCGAGCCGAGGCAGGGCCAAGACTTGCAGGCACACGCCGGGTGCCTCGCCGGCCTTCGCCCGCTTCTTCGGCGCCACCTTGTGCTCCTTCGCCGCGCCTCGCGGCGCGCGGCCGAGGCAGGGGGTGTCCAGACTCACCCGGGCGGGACGGGTCGCAGATGGAAGCAGAGGGGACACGAGGGTCTTCCGAGGCTCTAGACACCACTCGAGCACGGCGGCGCGATGCACTGGACGCGAGGCTGCCCAGGGTATTGCAGGGTCGCCCTGCGGATCAGACCAGACGGCCAACCTTCAGCAGTCTTCCGAAGGCGGCGAAACCTCGCACTCGCCGCGGGCAATTCATCCCAACCGCTGTGTGTGTGTGTGCACAAGAGACTTCCTCAAACCGCCGTCAATCCTCAGATGGATGAACACTGTGACTCCTTCCTTCCTTCCTTCCTTCGCCTTCTGCTGTTATTGTTGCTCTTGCAGCCTGGCACGCCTTCCAACCAGCACATCTTGACACATCCACCTAGTACTGTTCATCGCAACTATCATCCTCCAACTTGTACATCCTCTTCCTCATCCGCTGCATGCTCCTCCTGAACTTTCGACTCCTATTCATGTCCCTCTTCCTCTCGCTCGTAATCCTCACTGTCATTACCATCATCATTATCGTCATCATCTTCATCATTAACAACATCATCCCAATCCGCCGACCCCTTGTGGGTCTCCAGGCGCGTGATGTAGTCCTCCTCCCCACCCACAGACCCGCCCCATCTGGCCCCCGACGTGTCATTGGCAATGGGGCTCCAACGTCACAAAATGAACATACATTCCCGCTTCGGCTTCCCAAGGCCATTTGATAGTAGTGACTACCTACCAGACCACCCCAAACTAACCCGAAGACCCGAATTTAGGGTTGGGGGGGAGGGGCTTCATAGGCGATGTTCCCCGACCCCCCACACTGGAAATGGAGGGCCAATCGAGGCCTTCGGGTTTCGGTTGGGGTGGTTTGGTGGGCGGTGAAGTGGGGCCCCACTGTCAGCAGGCGGATTCGAGTCGAATTTTGCCGTTCAGACAGTGGGCCTCGCTGTCAAACTTACCCGTCCGCCTCGGACGACCACACCCATTTGACAGCGGGGCCTCGCCGCCGACGAAGAGAAATCCGGGACTCGTCTGCGAAAACGCCCGGGCTCCTCCTGGCTCCCCACCTCTACCCTTGTGGATGCCATGACAATGGACACTCTAACAATCGGATCATTGAATGAAACATGTGTTTAAACTGTTTAAAACATGTTCTAAACGTGTTTCAAACATTTTTTTAAAACATATTTGACGCATATTCGAAGCATGTTTTAGACATCTGGAGATTATTAGGCAACATGCTTCCTCTCCATTGATCGTCCTCCACTACTCTACCCGTGCACGCGTTGACAGTGGGGCCCCAGCGTCAAGCGCGCACTCCCGCCACGTCGCTTCACACCAGCGGCCCGCCGTCCGCAGGGAGACCTGCGCCGCCCGCCCGCTCCTCGCGGTGTCCGGGGGGCCCCCCCGCTGCCCAAGGGGCGCACACTCCCGCCTGGGTCCGAAGCCGACTTGACACTGGAGACCAAAATTCGGGTGTTGCTAAAAGTGCTCCTGGCCCAAGGTACCCCCAAGATTTCCAAGGAGGTCCTCAGGGCCTCCAGAGCACCCCTCACGAGGCCCAGAGGGCCACAGGGGCTCCAGGATTGAGCGACAAGCTGGGGGCACCTTGGGCCAGGGGCACCTTTAGCAACCCCCGAAAAATAGGGAAACGAACTCTATACACCGACGCATTTTCCGGCCCTGCGCTGAAGTTCGCACAGGAGCGCGGATCCCGGTGTGTACGGGATCCTGGTGTATAAATGTTTCGTTGTTTCCCCGCGAAAGCGGGGAAGAAGTATACACCAGACCACCCCGACGTCGTCCGTCGTCCCCGACCCTCGAAAAATCATAGGATTGAAAAACGGCCCGCCACTGGTCATGTACATGTTCCAGCTTCCGACCAAAGGTACCGATACCGCTGCTCCTCGGACCTCTCCCGGGGTGCGTTCTGACCAGGATTTCGAGGCGAATCCAGCAGTGGCGACGCCGGCCGCCCAGGAGACCCAGAAAGGGGAAAACGAGGGAAGGGCAGAGGTATGGATATCTTTTCCTCCTCTGAGTCCACAGGCATCGCTGCGCTTCTGCGCCCCGCGCTGACAGCTGGGCCCCGGTGCCTCTCCAACGCGCGCCCCCGCCGGTGCCCCGCGCGTCCTCTGCACGACGGCGCCCCGCCGTGCACGGGGGGACGCCTGTGCTGTCCGCCCGCCCCGCAGTGGCAGCGGGGCGCCGTGGCGTGAAGCATGCGCACGCTCCCGCCCCCTGGCCGTTCTGGGCCCTCGGACAGCGCCGCGCCACTGTCCACGGAGGTGCCCGCTTGCTTGATTAGCCAGGGAAAGACACCGAGCCCTTTGGGAGGGGACCTAACTTGGGAGGGCCAAAAACACCAGGGATAGGGGATCGTTCCTGCAGGTGCATCGAGCCAACCCGCCCAGAACTGTGAACCCTCATGCCAAGACGGGGACCTCAGTGAGGTCACGTCTTCGTGTCGATAGGGGCACAGTCGGGGCGTGGACCTAAGGAGCCCTAAGTAAGGAACGAGGTCCCTGTCTCCCATAAAGTTCACTTAGATGTCCCATCGAAAATCTAAGCAATACCTAAGGCCAAGTGCAAAACAAGTAAGGAGCACTGAGCCCCTCCCAAACGAAAAAGGTTTCTTGTTCAACGCCCCGACTGTACGTGTTCTTTCATTCTCGACGATTGCCCTCGTCTCCGGACTGCTCACCCCTTTCGGTCTCCTTCGCGCGGCGCCCGCGCTCCCGAGGGCCCTTCCGCGATCTGTTGTTGCTGTTCTGCCCGGCGCAGCACACCCGAGCGGGTCGCGCGCGCGCAGCGCGCCGCCCCCCTCCTCCTCCTCCTCCCTCCTCCTCCTCTCCTCCTCCTCCTCCTCCTCCTCTCCTCTTCCGCCTCCTCCTCTCCTCCTACCTCTTCGACCTCATCTTCTCCTCCTCCTCCTCCTCCTCCTCCTCAATCCTCGTCCTCGTCCCTCCCCCTCCTCCTCCGACCCTCCATCCTCCTCCTCCACTCCTCCTCCTCCTCCTCCTCCTCCTCCTCCTCCTCCTCCTCCTCCGCATCTTCCTCCTCCTCCTCATCATCCCGCAACCTGGCGAGCAGCGCGAGAGCAGCTCCGCTCCCGCCTCTGCTCTTCCTCTGCGGCTCGCCGCCTCTGGAACTCACGCGTCCGGAACGCCTCTCCCTGCAGCCTCCGTCATTCTTCGCCGTGTATCCTCTAGACGCACACTGGGACATTTCGCCATCGCTCGGACGTCCATTCCCTGTGTTTTTGTTCGGTTTCGTGCGTGGCTTTTTCGCCAAATGATGAAGGATGCTCCTCGATTGTCCTCGCCGAAAGAAAAATGCACACGTCCGAGCGATGCCAAGACATCCGAGTGCCCTCACATCTGAGACCGTCGGCGCGCCGCGAAGACTCGTGCTGAGCCTTTTTTGTTGCCCTCATTGGGCCGTGCTGGGCTCCCCGTTGTGTTCGTCTCACGTCGTTTGAGGATCTGTACGGCTACCTGTTTCGGGAGCGGCCAAGAGGGGGGTATCCAAGAGGGGGGGTGCAAATCATGAGCGACAGCATGTGCGCGGCCCAGCGGGGGGGCCAGGGACGTAATGAAATAAGAAGAGGCGCCATGAAATCTGAGGAAATATCATGGCCCCCGCCATGATATCCCCCCCCTAGGGCCATCTGCTCAAGAACCGGGGACGCCAGCTTGGGCCGAGAGATCTGGCAGGTCGAGCAGGTTGATCGTTCGGCACGGCGCGACTCTGATTGAGCGCACTGTCTTCCAGACGCTCACATTGGCAACACATTGGACCAACATTGGGTGAAAACGACGACGACAACGATAGCAACACCAACGACGACACTTTCGATGACAACAACACCAACGACAACAACAACAACAACAACAACAACAACAACAGCAACAACAACAACAGAACATGACGCCGACTGACGGCGACAGCGGCAACGACGACGATGCCAACAGCGATGATTACACCGAAGACGCAACAAATACGATGCGAGACAACGAAACAACACGCAGTAAGAACTCAACAACACGGCACGTCGTCGACGACAAGAGGGATTACGTCGATGGCCGTGCCCTAATTCGGAAAGGCGCCGTGGAATGCAGCCCTGGAGGCGCCGTAGTTTATACAAGGGTCGACGGGTGCGGCGTAAGCATGTGGAATCACCACCTTCACCATCACAAGCAACATCGCCATTGCGATGTGCCGCCTTCACCATCAACAATATCATCGCCATCATGATGAGCGCCACTGTTCGCATATCACATATACCGTCATCATTACCACCTCCACCATCATAAAGGTCATCAACATCACACCGCCAGCATCGTAACCGTCATCAACATAATCATACCCATCATCGTCGTCATCAGTATCAGCCTTGTCAGTTCCATCGTGAACGTCCTCACCATGCACTTCATCAGCACCACCATCAGCAGCAGCATCATGACCATCGCCATCACTGTCGTCGTCGTCATCGAAAACATCACCACCACCACCAGCATCATCGTCACCCTCATCCTCAGCCAAAACCTAATCCTCATCCTCATCCTCATCCTCATCCTCATCCTCATCAGCATCAGCATCAGCATCAGCATCAACATCAGCATCCGCATCATCAGCATCAGCATCAGCATCAGCATCAGCATCAGCATCAGCATCAGCATCATCATCATCATCATCATCATCATCATCATCATCATCATCATCACCATCATCATCATCATCATCATCATCATCATCATCATCATCAGCATCAACATCGTCATCAGCATCATCAGCATCATCATCATCACCACCATCACCATCATCAGAGAGAGCGTGATCCACCGCCGCTTTACCGTGGGAAATTGCCAACCTTTTCCTCCGGAACCCGGGGGTCGCCCCCCCCCCCCCTCCGAAAATCCCCCCACCCCCCTGACTGACCCCGTCCCCCCCCCCCCCTCCCACGGCAAAACCCCCCTCCCCTAACCCATCCCAAACCCCCCCCCTCCCCCTCGAAAGCCGGGGGGGGTCACTACCGGTTCGAACCCCCCCACCCCCCTCCGGATCCGGAAAACCGGGGGGGGTCACTACCGGTTCGAACCCCCCCACCCCCCTCGAAAACCGGAGGGGGATCACTACCGGTTCGAACCCCTCCCTACCCCCCCACTCACCGCCAGCAAACGACTCCCGGTCCCTACCACCGTCCGCATCACATCCTCCACTGTTGTTCCCAGCACCACTGTCCTCACCACCACTGTCCCCACTGTGTCCCCACCAGTGCCCCCGCCATTGTCGCACTGTCCCCACTGTCCCCACCACTGTTCCCACCACGGTTCCACTCTCCCCACTGTCTCCACGGCCCCAACCACTGCCCGACTATCCCCACTGTCCCACTGACTCCTCCGCTGTCCCACTGAGCTGTCCCACTGTTCCCCCCACTGTCCCCACTGTCCCCACCACTGTCCCCACTGTACCTCTGTCCCATTGTCCCACCGCCGTCCTCGCCACCGCCTTCACCACTGTCCCCACCACCATTGTACCCTCCACTGTCCCATTGTTTCCACCTCATTCCCACTGTGCCCACACCACTGTCCCCACCACCACCGTCCCCACCACTGTCCACTGTCCCCCCTGTTCCCACCATTGTCCTCACCACTGTCCCCACCACTACTGGCCCTCTACTGTCCCACTGTCCCACTGTCCCCACCACTGTCCCGCTGTCCCCTCACCACTGTCCCACCAACACCGTCCCCACCTCTGTCCGCACCCCCACTCGGTTGTCGAGGGGGGGGAGGGGGGGTTCGAACCGGTAGTGACCCCCCCCCCTTTTCATGATGAGCTGGGGGGGGGGGGGGGAGGGGTTCGAACCGGTAGTGACCCCCCCCGGTTTTCCGGAGGGGGGGGGGAGGGGTTCGAACCGGTAGTGACCCCCCCCGGTTTTCCGCCAGCAGCGGTAGAACACGCTCTTTCCATTATCATCATCATCATCATCATCATCATCATCATCATCATCATCATCATCATCATCATCATCATCATCATCATCATCATCATGATGATCATGATCATCAGCAGCATCATAATCATTATCATCGACATCGCCATCGCAATCGACATCAGCATCAGCATCGTCAGCGGCATCAGCATCAGCGTCAGCATCAGCAACATCATCGCAATCCCCCTCTTGGTTATCTCCCCTGTCAGGTTTCCCATCTTACTCCCTGTAACTTTAGGTCGGGCATTCCCCCCTACAGGCGGATTTTGGACGCAACATGAAACATAGCCAACAAATGCTGAAACATTGTCTAACAATCACAGAAATCGTCCCCAGACTATTTTTCCTATGTTCGAACTTTCCTCCTGTAGAAGGACAGGCGCGACTGAACTGTAACTCCTCCCGCCTCCCTTATCCTTCCCTCCTATGCCCCCCACCCCTGCCATCGGGCGCGCCCGTACCTGGCTTCTTCGCCTTCATCGCCGACTTCATGGCCGTCCTCGTTGCCTGCAGCTGCCTCCGAAAGAGCGCCCGCTGCGCGTCCGACACCTCTCGGTTCTTGGCGTGATCCTGGCGGGGGATGGGAACGACTTTGGAGGCCTTCCAGATTGAAGGGGCACCAGGACACACAAATAAATACACACAAATAACAGGATTCCCCATATTTCCCTATAGTTTCTTGGTTTTTTGTCCTGCCCCCCACTTCCCATATGTTCCCATAGTTTCTGGGGAATCGGCGATTAATTGTGTCTGTGTGTTTTTTCCCCTCCTGACAGATGGGTTCCCGTCGGATGGGGTCCGAGGATCGCGCCGCATCGGCGATGCATCGGCGATGCGTCGCCGTTGCATCGGCGACGCAGGGCGAGACGTCGGCGCCCCCAGCGTGGAACCATCGGGCTCCACGTCGACCCGCTTCGGCGATGCATCGGCGAGGCGTCGCGATCCTCTGACTGACGCACATGGGAGGCATAGAGACCCGTGCAGAGAAAACAGGGCCACGAGCGGAAACTCTCAGCGAAGAGGAGGAGGAGGAGGAGGAGGAGGAGGAGGAGGAGGAGGAGGAGGAGGAGGAGTAGGAGGAAGAGGAGGAGGAGTGCAGCCGAAGGCGCGAGCCCCCCGCGCGGGAAGCCCAGGGTCCCACCCCCCGTGGAGGTGCCCAGCACACGGAGACCGCTCCAGAGAGGAAGGCCCGCGCCCAGGCACGAGGAGGCCCTCCAAGCCCAGGGTGGTCCTTTACCCTGGTGCCAGCTTTAGGTCGGGCATGTCCTCCTCCAGGCGGATTTCGGAAGGAAGACTGACAATATGGAAGACAAGCCGAACAGTGGTCCAGACATAGCCGAGACATCGTTCCGAGACGAATTCCTGTTCAACTACTTTTGAATATTCCTCCTGGGGATCTGCTCGTCTCAACCCCAGTGCCAGCTGCATCCGCCGTCGCCGCCCGCGACGGCGGGCACAAGTCGCTCCCAGGTTGGCTGGGGTGGGCTGGCGGGGGTGGCCCCTGTGATCCTTACCCCCGGTGCCAGCTGTGCAATATCGGGAGCGGCCGAGAGGGGGGCTGTCCAAGAGGGGGGGTGCAAATCATGACCGGCGGCATGTGCGCGGCCCAGCGGGAGGGCCAGGGACGTGATAAAATAAGGAGAGGCGTCATGAAATCTGGGAAGACATCATGGCCCACGCCATGATAACTATCCACCCCCCCTAGACATCACCCCCCTCTTTGCCGCCCCCGACAGTAGAGGCTCGACCACAAAACCTTCCACAAGAAGCCCAACCCTGAGACCCCGTGCCGATGCTCGCCGTGGCCAGAGCAGCCCATTGTGCGGATTCGTGTGCGTGATCTCCTGGGTTGGCGTAGGGGCGCCCGTGGACGACCGTGGACTTCTGTGAAGGGGCCCCAGGACACACAAATAAATACACAAATAAACATATCCCCCATATTTTCCCATATTTTCAGGGTTTCTGTCTTCCCCCCACTGCCCATATTTTCTTATATTTTCTGGGGAATCGACGATAAATTGTGTCTGTGTTTTTCCCCTCCTGATTCTGGCGTGGGAACGTCGCGCGCTCCATCGCAGAACCCTCGAAGCCCAAAGAGCCCAGGGCACGCTGGAGGCGCGCAGGCCCCTCTTCGGCACCATCAGCGTCGAGTCGGGCGCGTCCCCCTACAGGGGGATTCCGGAGGAAAAATAACAGGTACTCGAAAGATGCCCAAAACTACTCCAAAAAAAAAGGCCCCAGACTATGATTTACTGTTTTTGATTATTCCCCCTGTAGAGGGACAGGCCCGACTGGCCTCTCCAGCCAGAACGGTCCTCTCGGTGCGGGCCCTCGGGGGCCATGTTCTGGCCTTCGCTCGGACGTCCACTCCCCGTGCGTTTTTCGGTTTCGTGCGTGGTTTCTTCGCAGGATGATCCAGGATGCTGCATAGCAATCCCCGCCGAGGAAGAAGTGCACACGTCCGAGCGATACCAAGTGGTCGGGCCCCGGGAGCCACCAACAAAAAGGATCCATGACGAACAGCTATCCCAGGGGAGGCGGTCGGGGGGCCTCTGCGGCAGCGGACCGAACGAAAACAAGAATCGGTGGATGGGAGGGGGGCCTGGCTCAGGTCGGGCATGTCCTCCTACAGGCGGGTTTCTGAAGGAAGTTGAACAGATAGTCCAAAACATCGTCCGCAGACCATGTTTAAAACTATGTTTGAATACTCCTCCTGTACACGTCGGTCGGAAGAAGTAGGTAAAAACATTCAGTAGGATGGCGGATAAAGTGGATTGGGTCCAGGCCCTCCCAGAGAACAACAACACATAGCAAAAGCATGCCGATTCTTGAAGTAGGAAGGCGCTTGAAGTAGATTGGGATCTGGGAATCCAGAAATACCTACTTTCAACGACCGGCGTGTAGAGGGACATGCTCGACTTGAGGCCAGGCGCTGCTCCAGGGGGGGGGGGGGGCAAGCCGTGAGAGCGGGGGGGGGGCGTGAGCGGCGAGGGGCGGAGCCCGGAGCACCTCTCGTGTCTATGCACCCTCGGGGCCCCCGAGGGGGGCCCTTGAGGTGCAGGACGTGGTCGTGTGCAGCCCTCGATTCCCCCCCCCCCCCGCCCCCCTACAGTCGGGGCGTTGACCTAAGGAGCCCTAAATAAGGAACGAGGCCCCTGTATTCCATAAGTTAAACTTCGATTTCCCATCGAAAACATCAGGAAACCCTGAGGCAAGCTGTGAAACAATTAAGGAATACGGAGCCCCCCACAACGAAAAGGGCTCCTTCTTCAGCGCACCGACTGTACCCCAGTGACGCATCGCGCCCCCCCCCCCCCTCTCATCATGAAGCGCCCCGAAAAGGGGCAGGGCATGTGTTTTCCTTCGTGGGGATAGGCCCTTGAGACGCATCGCGCCCCCCCCCCTCTCACCAATGACGGGCCTCAACAAAGGGGCAGGGCGTTTTTCATGTGCTTTTTCCTGGGGGCCTAAGCCACAGGGGCGGGGCTCGCCGGGCCGCCCCAGGGTGAGCATGTCGTTGGGGCCATGCGAAGGGCAACGACAACGAGGACGGCGGCTCCTTCTGGTACTGACGGTAGGCGTCCCGCGCCGCCTCCCAGACCTTCTTGAGCTCCTCGTAGCGGGTCACGTACGGCGCCTGGGTTTCTCATTTTACGGTCTGCTTGTCGGTGTTCTGCCCCAGCTTCGGCACAAGATGGCCGCGGCAGCCCTGTTCGCTACCCACTTCCCCTCCTTGTTGATCCTCCCTCCCCTTGTTGCACACTTCCGACTTATCATCTTCCTCCTCCGGAATCCGAGCTCCACTCCTATCTCCTTCGCGCTCCCGCCTTCTCCTCACTGATCCTCTCTCCTCTTGTTGTTGTGCGTTGGGCGGACATTAAAGACTTAATTTCGTCCCCGAGAGAAAAAATGTGAAGGCACCGTCTTGGGCATGTGGTAACGCATCCTACCAGCCCTCTGGGCGTAGGTGGTCTAGAGAAGTTTCTCTTCCAACCCCAGTCTTCCCCCTCGGGCAGGGGCTTATCACTGTTCCTGATGAATCTACATCCCCTCACCCAGGCGACCAACGTCCAACCAAAAACCATGAGGACACCATGGCGACCCGCCCTCCACCAGCCCTATCACAATAAGATACAAACCGCACTCTGCCTCCACACTTGGAGCCTGCACGGCCAACCCGATGTGCCCCCCCCCCCACATCATCCCTGTCAAAAAACAATGCAATGTACACTTCGGGGGGGCAAAGACTTTAGTCATGTGCGTGAGGCCCGCGAGCACTTTGTATTGTTTTTGACAGGGGCTGCGGGGGTGTCAGCATATTCCCTGCTGCGCGCAAGGCTACCATTCCTGACAACAAAAAAACAATACAACATGCACCGCACGGCTAAATCTGGATCATGCGCGGCCATCCCGCGATCACTGTCAAATGGTTTTTGACAGGGGCCGCGGGGGTGGTGGCGCGTGGCCTGCTGTGCACAGGCACACCAGACACAATGATGGGCATTGGTTTTCGACAAGGATGGTGGGGGCCGACATGTTTCCCGATGTGTGCTGTCACGTGCGCAGGCGCACCTGACGCACTCTGCACGTGCACCGGACGTGGCTGGAGTGTGCGGCACACCTGGCGCACTTGAAGCACGTGGCGCATCTGGCGCACCAGGCGTGCCTGGCACGCTCGGGCCCAAGGGGTGCCTGGCGCGCGTGGCGCCCCTGACACGCGTGGCGCACCTCGCCCGAGCGTCGGGCACCTGAGCTCGGCTTTGGTTCCCAGCAACTGTCCATCCAAAGACAACCGCTGAACATGCTTAGGCTCCGGTGTTACTTATATGTTGGGAGGGCGGGTGGGAGTGATCTAGAAAGCTTGCGGGCGGGTGGGTAGCTTGACCCTTCCTCCTCTCCCCTCCCCTGGACCTGGACGGGGCGCCCCGCGAGGGATCAGAGAGCATCTAAGATGGCCCAGGACGGCCCCAAGAGGGCCTCAATGAGCCCACGATGACCTCCAAGATGGTACTAAATAGCCCAAGATGCCTCAAGATGGCTCTCAAGATGCTCCAAAGGGCCACAAGACCGTTCCAAGACGGTTCAAAGTGGCCACGGAGCGTCTCACGGAGGACGCCAAGAGGCCAGAACTCTTCAAACACATAATAACATCAAGGAATGTTTTCGTCTCGCCTTTTTGCGTCCGATGGCCTTCCGAGGCCTCAAGACTGCTCCAAGAGAGCTCCAGCGAGCCCCAAGACGGCCCCGAGAGCCCCAAGACGGCCCCGAGAGCGCCCTAGAGGGCCCCAAGAGAGCTCCAAGAGGGGTCCACGAGACGATTCTGATTGAAGCTCCTTCCTATCTAATCGATGTCCTCCAAGATGACTCCAAGAGAGCCCCCAGACCTCCCAAGAGCGCCCAAAGAGGGCGCAAAGAGGGCGCCAAGGAGGCCCCAAGAGGCGCCAAAGGCCTCCAGTGATATGAGGCATGTGTCCTGGTGGGTGCGTGCCGAAAGACGTCCCAGAGAGCGCACGTGCTACTACCACGACCACTAACTTGCCGTCGCTCGGACGTCCATTTCCCGTGCATTTGTCGGTTTCGTGCGTGCTTTTTTCGCTCGATGATCCAGGATGTTCCTCAAGTGTCCTCGCCGAGAAAAAATACACACGTCCGAGCGATGCCAGGCTAAAGGTACTACGACTGCTGCTGTTCTTCACAATCGCCATCGACATCGTCAGCATCTTAGTGGGCCCCGGAAACGGCAGGGCCGTGTTTTCACCGTTTCCGAAGAAAAGTCCCTTGAAAATGGGAACGGCAAAAAAACGGCGACCGGAAACGGCAACAAACACGGCTCCAGGATTGGAACTGGAGCAGAAACCCGTAAAAGAACGGCGACGGAACCTGCAACAAAAACGGCGTCGGAACCGGAAACAAAAACGGCAAAACGGAACCGGTAAAAAAAACGGCCCTGTCGTTTCCAGGGCCCGCTGAGGTCTAAGGTCAGCATCCCCCATCACCGCCACCGTCACCATCGCCATCGACTTGATCACGATCACCATCACCATCAGATCATTCGAACATTCGCCGCCCCGGGGGCTGCGCTGGCACGGCGGCGGGCCTTGCCGCAGGCAGGCTGGTATTTCTCCTCCTCCTCCTCCTCCTCCTCCTCCTCCTCCTCCTCCTCCCACCCGCGGTTCACCAGGAGTTGAGTGACGAGGCGTTCCGTCAAACTCATCGTTCTTCGGCTCGCCTTCCTCCCCTTCCTCGTCCCCCTGTTCCCCCCCTCCTCCCTCATCCTTCCTCCTCCTCCTCCAACTTTAACCTCGTCCTTCTTAATCCTGCTTCTCCTCCTCCGCCCACAAGATGCCCCACAACTTGCCCCGAGAGATCCCGAGAGCGCTCCGAGGAGACCTCAAGAAGCATCCCTGAAGACTCTGACCCACAACACAGGCACGGTAGCGGGATGGGCCAAAGGCGATGATATACCAATGCAGTACCGAAAAGAGACCCCCAGCTCTAGCTGCCCTCTCGGCACGCGGCTGATGGTTTGCTAGGCGCAGAGGATTGCACCTCCTCGTTATTATTCAGGGGGTGATCCAAATACTAGAGTACCGACTCTCTTTTTCACAACGTTGCCGTTTCATCACTTTTTGGCCTGTTGCTACATTCAGCATCTACTTCACTTTATTTTACTACTTCGTCCCAAACCGCCATCTTGCCTGGGTAATGGACAAGAGGCTTCCTGGAGGCCTCTGGATGTTGAGGATCAATTTCGCAAGTGGCTATTACTCCACAAGCTGTGGTCCACCCCATGGCGCCATCGATCGCCCGACGACGCGGTCCCAGCCGGCCCGCCGCGAGGCGCCGGGCGGGGGCCGGCCTTCTCCTCGTCGGTCAGCAAGCTCCAGGCCGCGCCGACCGCCTTGGAGACGGACGCGAAGTCCACAGGCTTGCCAGCGCTCTTCAGCTCGCCTAGGGAAAAACAAAAACGCATAAGCAGAAACTTGGGGCGCTCCGCTCGGATTTCTTGGATCCGCGCTGGCGCGCGGAGCGCGCCAGGGGCGGCGCCGGAGGCGCCGCCGAGGGGGCCCAGCGCGGATCCAAGAAATCCGCGCGGAGCGCCCCAAGCTTCTGCCTACGGCGCTTTTTCCTTCGACGATCGCCCTGAATCTTGATGCGGTTCTCCATGCTCCAGTGCGCGTACGGGCTCTGTGGGTGCTTCATGCCCTCCCGAGCCACCGGGCTGGGCGCTCGGGCGCGCGGCCGCAGGCTCGACGGGGAGCGGCGCAGGGTGTCCACCACGCCGATCGGGCGGAGTGGCGACGCGGCGGTGGTGGGCGACGGCAGCGAGCGAGCACGGGGAGGCACGGCCCTGCTGATTCTGCAGAGGCAGGGTGGGAGACGATCGGAAGGGGGTCTTGCACGAGATGGCGCAGCGACCTTACGCGGCGGCTTACGCGGGCCACCAGCGCGGCACGTCACGGTGGAGGCGAGGGCACTTGCGCGCGACCTCAAGCGGGCAGCTTGCGCGCCAGTGTCGGCGCAGTCGGCCCCGTTTCCTCTGCGCCGCCCAGGTGACAGAATGAGGGCCAACGCCAGGGGGCAAGTGAATCAGAGGGGTGAGACGCATCGACTTTAAACCGGCGGTTCCTCGCCGAGGGGTCGGCGACAGGCACCTGATAGCGTATATCCGCACCTTCCTTGGCGGGGCGGGCGATCGAGCCCATATCGGCGATGCGTGGGCGATTGGGGGTCGACGCGCTCCCCCCGGGCCTGTCACCCCCTGATGGTCTCTGGGCCATACCTCGGGCCTCCAGCAACCACGCGGGACGACCTCGGCACCCACGGCGAGGCGCAGCCGCCGAAAGTCACCCCGGAGCTGGAACACCGCCAGGAACTCACGGAAGCGTCCGAAAATGTCGAACTCGGACCTTCGAAGGGCCCCTGATCTCATCGGCCAGCTTCGTTGTCTTATCTTGCTCGCCGCCGCCCTATCGTTGCATTCCCCCCCTGCGTCACTCCCCACTCGCCTCGCCATATCGTTGCATTCCCCCCCAACTGCTGGCCCACGCAGCTACGAGCAAGGGTCCTCCTCCTCCTACTCCTCCTCCTCCTCCTCATCATCATCCTCGTCCTCCTCCTCCTCCTCCTCCTCTCCTCTTCATCCTCCTCCTCCTCCTCCTCCAACTTCTCCTCCTCGTCCTCCTCCTCCTCCTCCTCCTACTCCTCCTCCTCCATCCTCCTCCTCTCCTCCTCCTCCCCCCCCTGTGCCTCCCCCTGTGCCTCCTCCTCCTCCTCCTCCTCCTCCTCCTCCTCCTCCTCCTCCTCTTCCCTCCCCCCTCCTCCCCCCTCTTCCCCCTCCTCCTTCTCCTCCTCCTCCTCCTCTTTCTCCTCCTCCTCCTCCTCCTCCTCGCCCCCTCCGTCTCATTTCTCCGCCTCCTCTCCTCTTGTTCCTCCTTTCCTCCTGTCCTCACTGTTCCTCCTCCTCCTCCTCCTCCTCCTCCTCCGCCTCCTCCTCCTCCATTCCTCCTCCTCCTCTGTCTCAGTCTCCGCCTCCCTCCTCCTCCTCCTCTCCACGCCCCTCCTCCTCCTCCTCCTCCCCTCCTCCTCCTCTGTCTCATTCTCCTCCTCCTCCTCCTCCTCCTCCTCTTCCTCCTCCTCCTCCTCCTCCTCCTCTGTGTCATTCTCCGCCTCCTCCTCTGTTCCATCCTCCTCCTCCTCCTCCTCCTCCTCCTCCTCCCCTCCGCCTGCCTCCTCCTCTGTCTCATTTCTCCGCCTCCCTCCTCCTGTTCCTCCTCTGTTTTCCTCCTCCTCCTCGCTCCTCCTCCTCCATCCTCCTCCTCCTCCTCCTCTCCTGCTCCTGCATCCCCCCCCCCTCCTCCTCCATCTCCGTCTTCTTCACCCCCTGAGCCGTACCCCCCTAACGCTGCCCCCGGTTACCTTCGGGCAAGTCTCTGGCGGCCGCTCCGGGGCGCTGCGAGCTCCGCCGGCCAGCCTCGGCGAGGCGCGCCCCCGAGAGCTATTAGAAGCTGCTGCCCCTGAGGCCAGGAGGCCTAGAACAGGGCACACGCGACCTGGAATGGCAAGGCATTCCCGCGCGAGGAGAAGCACGTCCACATCCATAAAGAGAAGCAACGACATCAGCATGAGTTCCAGAAGAAGAACAACAACTACATAAGCATGAGCTTTGGGCGCTACGCGCGGATTTCTTGCATCTGCTCAGGGCCCCCTTCCTTGGCGCGCGGAGCGCGCAAGGGGCGGAGCCGGAGGCGCCGCTGGGGGGGCCCAGCGCGGATCCAAGAATTCCGTGCGGAGCGCCAACAACTTATGTTTATGGCGCTTTCTTCTTCGAAGATCCACTGCCCCAGGAACCGACGCCCTGGGACCCCAAGGAACGGTGAACATGGACATATGAGCGACTACAAGAAATGGCTCTTACGCGAGATGGCCTAGCGACCTGTACGCCACGGCTTACGCCAGCCGCCAGCGCGGCACGCTACATTCGAAACGAGGGCGCGTAAGCGCGACCTTACGCGGGCAGCCTACGCGCCAATGTCGGTGAAGACGACCCCGTTTTTCTGCGTCGCTCGTATGTTGGCCACGGGGGACACGGACATGTCCATATCCACCGCCTGCCGAGGTCCCAAAAGATCGATCCCTCAGGCGGTGGTCATGGACAAACCACCCCCGCCTCGGAGGGAGGGTGGGCGGCGAGGTACGAAGCGCAGATTGCCTTCACGCACTGGGCGCGAACCTCGACCAGGGCTGCAGTCCACATCTCCTGAGACGAAGCCAAGACAGGGTCAAAGCGGGACCGGGTCAAATCGGGGGTCTCTGAGATGCGGCGCTTCTGGAAGATGTACCTCGGGTGTTGCTAGAAGTACCCCTGGCCCGAGGTACCCCTAGGATTCTCGGGGTGGCCCAGACGGCCTCCAGGGCACCCCTCGCGAGGCCCTCAGGTCCCCAGGGGCTCCTAAATGGAGCGAAGAGCTTGGGGCACCTCGGGCCAGGGGCACTTCTATTAACACCCGAGTGCCGGGTGCCACGGCCACTCCAAAGCCCTCTGGAACCCTCCAGAAGGATCTATCCTCCAGAAGGAACCCTCCGGAAGGAACCCCGGGGAAGGATCTATCCTCGGTCCAGGCCCCCGCCCGCCTTCCACCGCCGACCCTCCCCGAGATGTACGGAGGGACGCCCTCCAGCGCGGGCCACCGTGCAGTCAAACTGCTGCCACAGGGCAGGTTCGTATCGCGACGACCGCGGCGTGGGGGTCCGACACCCCACGAACCGTTCGGCCAGGCACGATCGGCGGCGTTCCGCTCGCCACCTCGCTTCACATTGGCCGACTCTGGGACACCGTCGGCGATCAGCCTCGAGCGCTCGCGGCGGGGTCGCCGCAGCATCGGCACGACACGAACCTGCCAGGAGGAACGCGAAGAAAGGAACATAATCCTCGTTGGGCCCAACAGCGCCGGGACGCACGAGGGGATGTCGAGGGACAACAAATGAAGGGCCTACGGAGCGGCGAGCTCCTTCCGAACCCGAACTGTTCCTGCGTTCGAAATCTTGACTTTGTGGGCGACTCTCGGAATCCTGAAACGCGATCGCTTACGCGCAACCTTGCATGGGAACCTTACGCGCCAATGTCGGCGCAGTCGACCCGGTGTTCCTCTAGTGCTCATGTCACGTACGGTAGGGCTGCTGGAATAAAGAAAGCTAGATAAGGAACGCAGCCCCTTCGTGGCGCCAACAGCGCCTGGATGCACGAGGATGGCTAGAGGAACAACCACGGAAAGACCCAAGGAACAACAAGTCCCCTCCGAACCCAAAACGGTCCTTATGTCAGCGTCTTGGCCGTATTGCTGTCATTTGGACGCCCGGCAACGGTACGACACAATAGGCGCGATGCCCAACTGCAACTGTTGTCCAACACAGCCAGCGGCCGCTGTTGGGCAAGCGGCCTTCTGCCTCAATTGGACCACGTCCGCGGCGACGCCGACAGCGAATCCTGTTCAGAACGAACGGGAACTGCTGCTGGCATTCGAACCAATGTTTCCTGATCCATTTGGATCGTCCCGATCTTAGGTTTAAGTCGGGCCTGTCCTCCAACAAGGGGATTTTGGAAGAAAAATGCTAAATAGTCAAAACAATACCGCCCAACACTCAAAATTACCAAAAATCGTCCCACGACTATTTTTTTACTATTGTTGCATATTCTTCCTGTAGAGGGACAGGCCCGACTTAACCTCAGGTCCGCCGCCTTCCGCCGGCCTGCCCTGCTGGCGGCCCCGCCGCCGGTCGACCCCCCCCCGCCCGCCGCCAGGCCCCCCGCCCCGGAGGAGAGACGCGCCGGGGCGGCATCTCCCGCCCCTGCCCGGAGCGCCCTGGTATGGAGGTGGAGCGCTCCCTCGACCCTAGACCCTCGATCCTCGGCATTCCTCGAACATCCCCCTCAAGGATCGAGGATCGAGGAGGATCGAGGATCGAGAATCGAGAACTGGAATCGAGAAGGATCGACCTCCCGTGGGATCGAGGAGATCCAACGGGAGGTCGAGAAGCCGCCGATGCCTCGAGGCTGAGAGGTCCACGCGGTGTCAGAAACCAACGCCTGGGTCGTCAAGACACCAGCCTGCCGTAGAGAGCCTCTCGGAGGTCGAAGGCCCCTTGGGCCTCCCGGGGAGGTTCGCCCCCGCTGCCTTCCCTCCTCGGGCGTGGCCCCTGGAAGCACTGAGGCTCCACCAGCCGCCCCGCCACCGCTGACTCGTGCGCCGCCCCGGGGCGAGCAAACGGAGGTGAGATCAATCACGAAGCAGCTTAGGAGCGGGCTGACCCGGGTCAGCGCTAACCCTGGTCGGCAAGGGCAATCGGGAACCCGTGCCCGTCAGCGTCGATAGGGCAGAGATTAGGAGGGGGAGGAGGAGGAGGAGGAGGAGGAGGAGGAGGAGGAGGAGGAGGAGGAGCAGGAGGAGGAGGAGGAGAAAAAAACGAGGACGAGGAGGAGGAGAGGAGGAGGAGGAGGAGGAGGAGGAGGTGGTGGAGGAGGAGGAGGAGCAGGAGGAGGAGGAGGAAGAGGAAGGAGGAGGAGGAAGAGGAGGAGGAGGAGAAGCAGGAGAAGGAGGAGGAGGAGGAGGGGCAGGATCCCTCGGCGCCGAATCAGGAATCGGATCGGAGCGGCGTGGGCGACTAATCGGGCCGCATCGGCAAGGGGGCGTTATCGAATCGGATCGGCCGTGCCGTCGTGCACAAAAAAACGCCCTGCAAACATCAGGCCGCATCGGAGCGTCGGAGCATCGCAAACAAAGTCGGATCTGGCCAGCCAACATTGATGTCGAATCGGATCGATCGGGTCGAAATCCGCCGACCCTTCGGCGTGTGTGACACGTTTTTCCGTTTGAGTCGTCGTCGTCGTCGTCGTCGTCGTCGTCGTCGTCGTCGTCGTCGTCGTCGTCATCACCGTCGTCGTCGTCGCCGTCATCGTCGTCGTCGTCTTCGTCGTCGTCGTCGCCGTCGTCGTCGTGCATCGGCGACGCGGCCTGATCCTCCGACCTCACCTGCTCCGAGCCCATCTGCTCTGCGGCCCAGCCCGCCACTTCTCTCTCGCCGTTCCTTCCCCTCCCCTCCCCACCCTCCCTCACCCTCCCCCTCCCCTCCCCTCCCCCCCCCTTCCGCTCCCCTCCCCTCTCCCTCCCCCTCTGCCCTCTCCGTCCCCCTCCCTTACTCTCTCCTGCCTCCTCCCCATCCAGACATGCGACGTCCCGATGTTTTTCGCTACGCTGTCCCCAGAAGTCCCGACCCTTTCCCCCCTGGGCCGCTGGTCTTGGGGCGTTGCGAGGGCTCCCGGAAGCCGAACATTGTGCCAAAAACCTTCCCGTCGGGGCCCAGCGAGGCCCCCAGAGACCGGAGATGGCCAAACACCTGCCGTCGTGGTATTGCGCCGACGCGACCGTGTCGGGGTCCCCCCTCGTCCCCCCCCATCCCCTCCCCCTCCACCCCTCTTCCTCCTCTCCCTCCCCCTCCCCCTCCCCCTGCTCCCCCCCTCCCCCCACCCATTCCTCCTCCTCTTCCTCCCCCTCCCCCCCCCCCTGCCCCCCTGCCCCCCCTCCCTCCCCCTCCCCTCCCCCTCCCTCCCCTCCCCCGTCCCCTCCCCCTCCCCCTATCCTTGTTCCTTATTATTGTATACCCCCACCTACCTCGTATTCGGGCCGATAGCAATCCAATCCGGGACCTCCCATCCGGACTTATATCTATATATATACACAAACATTACAAAGTGGCCGTTCTTCTTCTCAACACTGTCTTTCTTGTCGTCGACGATGCGACAAAAAAAAACGTGGCAGGAATGGGACGCGGCGCACATCGCGCGCGGCAATCAATCTGGGCCCGCCCATCCTGACTGTAAAAAATGAATACAAAGTCTCCGCTTTTTCCTCTCAGCATGGTTTGCCTTGTCGCCGACGGTGCGAAATATGTGGCAACAATGCGACGCGGCGAACATATGGGACGCGGCGCACATCGCGTGCGGCCGTCTATCCGGGCCCGCCCATCCTGATTGTAAAAAATCATTACAACATCTCAGCTTTTTCCTCTCAGCATGGCTTGCTTTGTCGCCGACGGTGCAAAATATGTGGCAGGAATGGGACGTGGCGCATCTCGCGCGAGGACGTCTATGCGGGCCGCGGGCCCTCCCATCCTGACTGTAACAAACAATACAGAGTTGCCGTTTTTCCTTTCATCATGGCCTGTCTTGTCGCCGACGATGCGAAATGCGTGGCAGGAATGGGGCGCGGCGCACATCGCGCGCGGACTTCTGGGGCAACCCCAAGACGGGAGGGGCCACCTTACTTGTCAGAAGCAATGCCATGCTGATTTCCCTGCCCACATAACTGTTCTTGTCGTCCACCCCGCAAAAGTGCATGGCAAGAATTGGGCGCGGCACACCCCCATCCACCCCCGCTCGAAGTGAATGAAATGACCTTCCCGCTTGGGCGCCGAACGAAATTTTCTCGAAGTTGCGCTCCCGCTTTGGCTCGGCGCACGTTTTTAGCTCGCCAATTCATTGGGCGCCAGGGCGTTCCAGGAGGCTCTGGGGTGACGAATGCCTGGGGGGGTTTTGCTTGTTCAGGCTCTTGGAGGGCCTCCTGAAGCTCCCCGCGGTTTCTTGGCGGCGTCTTCGGCCGTCTGGAGGCCATCTTGGGCGTCTTGGAACGATCTTTTTTTGGCGACTCAGGGCCCCTCGGATCGTCTCGGGGGCGTCTCGGCTCTCTTGGGGCGTTCCTGGGGCGCTCTGGGACCTGCAAGTCAGCGCCGACGAAGAAAACCATCGCTGGGACCGACGTGCCCAGTACCTGCTCGTTTTTTTTTCGTCCGGGGGCCCCCAGGGGCCGCCCCGCGCGCGCAAACTAGAATATTGTTAACTAGTCACCGGAGATCTTAGCACGCCTCTGGCCCGTCGGGCTGGCCCGGGACCTGCTCGGGGTACTTTTCGTCCGGGGGCCCCCAGGGGTCGCCCCGCGCGCGCGAACTAGAAGATTGTTAACTAGTTACCGGAGATCTTTGCACGCCTCTGGCCCGTTGGGCTGGTGAATTTGCCCCAAGCCTTTCTGGGATCTCGACCCCTCGGGAGCAGTTTTGCGTCCTGGAAATTTTCTTGTTGGTCTGGGGGGCCAAAAACCGTTCCTTGGAGGGCGAAGTCGAGGGAAAATGTGCGAAGTCGACGGAAAAACGCCAGCACGGAGAAAATCTGATCGTCGGGGATGTGGGCTCAAGAGCCGCGAGAGCTTCCGAGGAGCCTCGAAGCCCGAACCGGGAGGGCCCGTCGCGGCGGCACGGCGCCGGCGCCGCCCACAGGTCATGGTCGGCGGCGCGCCGAGGGGGAGTGTTTCAGTGAGGTGCTCGAACTTTGCGCCTCGAGCATCGGTGTTCGAGTCTTTCTGGCCCTCGGGGTCCTCTTCTAAATCACGGCTGGACGCGACTCGAAAAAATGGTGCGTTTGGACCCCGGAGGGGTCCGGAGGGGTCCGGAGGACCGGATGTGGGTTTGGGGGTACGGCGAGGGGGAAGACAGGAGGCTTTTTGGCCCTCGGGGTCCTCCTCTAAGTCACGGCTGGACGCGACTCGAAAAAGTTGTGCGTTTGGACCCGGGAGGAATCCGAAGGCTTCCTTCGGAACGGATTTGGGGGTTTAGGGGTACGGCGAAGGGAAAACAACAGCCTGTCCGTTGTGCCATCACTGTTTCTTATGTTGTGGGAGGGCGGGTGGGAATGGGCATGCCATGCTTAACTCGCTCGAGCTGGCTAGCTTGACTCCCCCCCCCCTACACCCTCCTTCTCCCCCTCCCCCTTATCCCTCCTCCTCCCCCTCCCCCTCCCCCTCCCCCTATCCTCCCCCTGCCCATCCCCTCTCCCCCTCTCCCCCTACCCCTGCCCCCTCCCCTGCCCCCCCCCCCCCCCCCCCGGGGTCCGCGAAGCGCAGGCGGCCCCAGGAGGCCGTGTGCCCCCTGCGAACCTGCCGGAGGCGGGCGGCGCGGACGGCAGGTCGG
>CAUYUJ010015395.1:92500-102500 GCA_963575745.1 Prorocentrum cordatum
GTGGAGTTGGGAAAGGGCGGGGAGAGCGAGGCAGCAACAGGAACGAGGAGGGCAGAACGCGGGAGAGAAGAGGGAAGTGTCATGATGGCTCCCACGTTGCGTGCTTCCGCTTGAAGAGGGAGGCGCCCCTGGAGCCCTGGACCTCTTGGGGATCCCTTGCTGGGCGCCTGGGGACTGCCTGGGAGCTGACAAAAAAAACACCCTGGACTTAGGAGGCAATTACTGGGAGGTTTTCGTCGGAAGGACACAGGAGAATTGAGCCCCATTGGGGGGCTCTTACGCCAGAGTGGGCCTCGGACCAAGCGGGATTAAGCCGGATGAAGCGGGACTAAGCGGGATTAAGCCAGATTTCGGACCAGGGCGAAAGCAGAATTTGACCTCTCAGGAGCTGCATCCGAGCTGGACCCCAGCTCTTCGCTTCTGCAGCCGCACCCGCATGTGACTGGCCACGGGGGCCAGCAGACGGGCGACAGCGCCCGGCGTGACGAGGCTGCATCGCCCGGCTCTCGGAGCGCATGCCGCTGCCGCCCCAGACCCCCTCGAATCGCGAAAACATCAGGACGGGAGGCCTCTCGCTATTTCCAGCCCCTGCGGGCCCGGAATGGGCCTCGGAAGCGACAACAAAACTACGCAGAGTCCAGAACTTGTCCCCGGGCATGCGTCGCGAGCTCTGATGACTCAGGGTCGACGTCCTGAGCAAATCATGACGTCGGGGGTCTGGGGCCGCATCGCATGCAGCCATCGGGGGGGGGGGCCCGCTGGGCCCGCACCAGAGGTCACTTTGGTGAAGGGCCACTCTTCTGCGCGCAGCCGGATGAAGCGGGAGGCGCCGTGCTCGCGGGGGGCCTGGGAGGCCAGATGGTGGAACTGCGAGGGGCAGGGCGGGGCGAGGGGCAGCCTCAGCTCCTGCTCCCGATCGGCCTGCTCCTGCTCCTCCTCCCGACCCCCTCCCACCTCCTCCTCCTCCTCCTCCTCCTCCTCCTCCTCCTCCTCCTCGTCCTCGTCCTCGTCCTCGTCCTCGTCCTCCTCCTCCTCCTCCTCCTCCTCCTCCTCCTCCTGCTCCTGCCAGGCGAGCGCGCGAAAAGGCATCCCCAAGGGGCACGGCCTCGGCCCCGCTCCTCCCACCCTCGAGGGGGGGGAGAACGTCGGGGAGGGAAGGCGTCGAGCTGGAGTCGGCGGTGCCTCGCCTAGGGGGCCACGTGCGAACCCTAGGGGGAGGGTGGGGTTCACTTCGTTCGGGGGCTCTCGAGCGAAGTGAACCCCACCTTCCCCCTCAGAAATCGTGGGGGGTAGGGGCAGGGCTCGCACGTGGCCCCCTTATCGCCGCTGTCTCGGCGATCTCGGTGGCAGCTCGCGGGAGCCTCCCGTGCCGTCCTGTCGGCACGTGCGAGGCGGCGCTCGTCGACGCCACGTCGGCGCGAATCGGTGCTGCGTCGGCGCGGATCGACGCTGGCCGACGCTCAATCGGCGCAACCTCGTCGATGCGAATCGACGCTAGAGACGGAATTGAGAAGGTATACCTGAGGGCATACAGTCGTCGACCTGTCGCCGTCGTTGTCGGCGTCGTCGAAGTCGTTGGAGACGTCGTCGGTGTCGTCGTAGTCTTTGTCGACGGCGTCGTCGTCGTTGTTGCCGTTGTTGTCGTGGGCGTAGGTGTCGCTGCCAAGTGCCATTTGGTACCCACAGTCATTGTCTTAAGAGGTGTTGGCAAACCAAGTTGCGGGTGAGTGGGTGGGATGTTTGCGCGAGCAGTGGAGTGGACAACTCACTGCGAACAGAAATTGATTCTCCTTTCTCAAAGACTAATAGATTCGACCCCCCCCCCGGACTTATCGGCCCCCCCGCGCGTGCTGCAAATTACATATGATTCTGACCACATGTCCATCCTAAATATGAATTCATACCATCCCAGCCAAGCCGGGTTCCCCCCCCTGCGGTTCCCTTGTAAAAAACACTATGCGGTGACATGTTTTGTTCTAACATATCACTGTTTCACGAATCCCTTGCAAAAATGGACGAAGTGCACACGCGCGCGTCGTGGCGCGCGCATGCCGAAATCCTTTAAAAACCTTCGGTTCCGGAGAGATTTCAAAATTGAATTTCCAAAAAACATATAAAAACACATGGTTTCGCAACACGGATTCAAAAAAAAACGTACGCGCGAGCTCTTGCGAAATCTTAAGAAAACCATGGGTTTTCCAAGATTTTTACAAAATGCTACCAAACGGGCTTCGAGCGCGCGCATGTCGAAATCAGTCGAACGCTCTTGCGCGTGTGCCGTCGCGAGAATCCTCTGCAACAAATGGGACGAAGTGCAGACGCGCGCGTCGTCGCGGGCGTATGCCGAAATCCTTCAAAAACCTTCGGTTTCGGAAGAATGTCGAAATCGTGCGTCCAAAAAACCTACAAAAACACAAGGTTTCGCAACACGGGTTTTCAACAAAATTGTGCGCGCGCGCTCTTGCGTCGTCGTCGTCGTCGTCGTCCTCCCTCCTCCCTCGTCGTCGTCGTCGTCGTCGCCGTCGTCGTCTTCTGTCTTTCCTCGTCGTCTTTGGCGTCGTCGTCGTTTCCGTCGTCGTTGTCGCCGGGGTCGTCCTTCCTCCCTCGTTGTCTTCGTCGGCGTCTCGTCGTTGTCCCTCCTATTTCGTCGCCGTCGTCGTCGTCGTCGTCGTCGTGGTCTTCACTCCTCCCTCGTCGTTATCCTCCTCCCTCGTCGTCGTCGTCCGTCGTCGGCGTCTCGTCGTCGTCCCTCCTATTTCGTCGCCGTCGTCGTCGTCTTCGTCGTCGTTGTCATCGTCGTCGTCTTCCCTCCTTCCTCGTCGTTGTCGTCGTCGGCGTTTCCGTCCTTCCTCCTTCTTCGTCGTTGGCGTCGTCGCCGTCTTCCCTCCTCCATCGTCGTTGTCGTCGTTGTCGCCGTCGTCGTTTTTTCTCCTCCCTCGTCGTCGTCTCCGTTGGCGACGTCGTCGTCGTCTTCGTCGTCGTCGTCGGCGTCGTTGTCGTCGTCGTCGGTGTCGTCGTCGTCGTTGTCGTCGTCGAAAACATTGGAGACGTCGTCGGTGTCGTCGCAGTCGCTGTCGGCGGCGCCGTCGTCGTCGATGTCGCTGTCGTCGTCGGCATCGGTGTCGTGGCCAAGTGCCACGCAGTACCTACCGTCACGGTCTTGTCTGAAGATGTCTTGCGACCAAGTTGCGGGTGGGAGGGTGGGATGTTTGCACGAGCAGTGGAGAGGACAGCTTCAAGACAGTCGAAGTGGATTGCACCACGTAGATTGCACCGCATAGACTGCAATAATATTGTATTCGGGGCCCAGGCTGGCTAACACTTACTAGAGGCATCCTCACACGAGATTCCTCACTAGACCCTTACTGCGGGTTCCTTGATGCAGGCATCCTGACCAATGAAACTGTGCAACAGGAATCCACTCCCAGGACCCTTCACGAAAAACATTGCTCAGCATGAACCCACTTTTACAGACAGCCTTAATAAGGATCTCCAGCAGTGACCCAGCGGAGGCAATCGCATGGGGCCCATAGGGGCTTCCTTGGCTTATCAGGAGTGTAGCTGTGGCAAGAGAAGTCCCTAACAATGCAACATCAACTATGTTCCTCAACATTCCAAGCCCCGCGCCTGTTTGCATGGGGCGGGATTTCCAGAGGCTTTGCTTAGGGAGTAGGTTGTCTGTCAATTGGCTGTCCTCCAAGATACCCGCAGACCGACGAGATACCCTCACAGGAGCGGATGAGCAACAAACAAATGCCCCCCCCTCTAGCATGGTTCTTGAAGTTCCAGCCACATTGCAAAATGGCGTGGGGTTGGACGTTCGAGGACAATCCTCGGGAGGGAGGACACTTTGTTGTTCACTCTTACGACTCTCTGCGGGTATCCTGGCGGACTGACGGCATCTTGGAGAAAGCCAAGCGACCAGAAAACATGCTTCCTCGAGCATGGTCCTCGAACTTCCAACCCCACGCCTGTTGATAATGGGTTAGAAATATGTGACGCGTTTTTCCTGTCGGTTGGCTGGTCTCCAAAATACCGTCAAACTTTCAAGGTACTCTCCCAGATACCCTTATCCGTGCCACGATGCTGTAGGGAGAAGGGCAGTGATGATGAGGATGATAAGAATGAGAAGGAGGAAGAAGAGGAGAAGGAAAATGAGGAGCGAATGGGCCCAAGTCTCGCGTGGCAGAGCTCGAACTCCAAAATGGCCTGGCCGGGCGTCTATCCTTGACAGGGGTGCCTCCCAGAGTTCGACGGCCAGCGGCTGTGGGGAGTCGATCGGGGACGAGCGATCGACTGCGCGGCAAGGCTCGGGGGTTGGAGGCAGGATTCGTCAGCCTCGAATCGGGAAGTCGGATCGAACCGGAGCGTGCGTCGGATCGGGCAGCGTCGGGACGGAGCTCGAGTCGAACCGAATCGGCCGCGGCAGGATGCACTACGATGCCATGCAAGCATCGGGCCGCATCGGATCGCCGGAACATCGGGAACGGATCGGACCAAACCATCGTAAATCGATGCCGAATCGGATCGACAGGATCGATGTGGGCACTGTAAAGGTGGCCCGTGGAGTTCCTGGCCCAAGGTATCCCTCACTGTTCGCCAACGTTTGATGCCCGCAGGGCCCTCTTGGCCCCAAGGTCGCTCCAAGGCGCCCCTTGCGAATGGTGCTCTGGAAATCCAAGACCTTGTGGAGCGGTCTTGGCGCCATCTGGGCCACAAAATCGCCCTCGGAAATCCTGGGAGCATCTTGGGCCAGGAGAGGGGAATACTATGTTTCAGGACGAGGACGACGTTATCAGAAGAATGGCCATGGATGCGTTCGAGGAGATCGGGAGTATTTGCAGCCTCGCCTCTGGAGCCGGCTCGGATCGGCAAGAACACATACAACCCTTGGAATGCACCACGATCATGAATTATTGCTGCTCTGGGGCTTGGCGACACCGGTCCCATGCTCAGTGGGACTTTCGACGGGCGGAATCGTCCGACCTGCCCTGTGGGCGTAAGTGGCGTAGCGAGCTAGTTCTTCCACCCTTTCTCTCCTTCTGGGAGAACTGCACCTCTCCCCCTGACCCCTCCCTGGGTCTGGAAGGGCCAGGACGAGGGTCGCTGGAGCAATTGGACCAACCCAGTGTGGCCCCACGGGTGGCATCCAAGATCGCCGAAGATGGCCCAAGATGGTTCACGATAGCTTCACGCATGCGTCCAAGAGCCCCCAAGATCGCCCCGAGGCGCTTACGAATGACCACGGGGTCTCCCAAGGACGCCCCAAGACGGTGCCAAGTGGCCGACGAACCTCCCCAAGGATGCCCCCGAGAGGCAACCATACTCACAAGAAGTACGGAAAACCAGTGATGTTTGAAGTAACGCCTTTTCGCTTCCGATCAGCGTTGGAGGCCTCAAAATTGGATCAAGATCGCCCAAGAGAGCCCCAAGAGGGGCCCAGGAGGACGCCAATATGGGCCTAAGAGCACCCTAGAATGCCCCAAGGGCGCCCCAAAAGGTATCTGCTTGGGCCACAGGGGAGCCGAAATAAGTCCCACCAACCCCTCGTTGACTGCTGCATTCCGAGGTAGCTTCAAAGAGTGCCCCCACGGCCCCTCAAGAGAGCCCAAAGCGAGCCTCATGAGGACTCGAAGACGGCCCCAAGAGAGCCCCCAAGGCCTCCAAAATGTCCAACGTGAACTGCCAACGGGCTTCCAGATCGAAGAACTTACAAAGGCATCTACGGTTGCTGATCAAGCTGAAATTGATCTTTAGCTTGACGAATGCCTCCGCCTCGTTGTTTCACTTCGTGCTCCCACACTTCCCTGATCAATGCAACTCGCCTGGGCAGTGTTGCTGGCGGGGACACGCGACGCGTCAAGCTCGCTGGGCCTCGACAATAGTGAGTCCAGATAGCCGTCCTGGTTGCACACGTGTATCCCTAAGCTCCCACTCTTGCCTTCTGAACGACCGTAGCGACATGATCATAAAGTTTCGCGCAGATTTCTTGGGCCGGTGCTTGAGGCGCCGCCAGGGGGCCTCGGAGCAGATCCAAGAAATCAGCGCGGGCTGCCGAAAGTGTATGTTTGTGCAGTTCTGTGGTCTTCGAATCTTAAGGGGAAACTCGAGGATTTGCGGACGAGCAGTCGCCTGAGAGAAGAAGGAGATAGTTGGGATTCAGTCGCTCTCGGCCATCTTCCGCGGTGATTGATGGGAGCCTCCCATACCATCTTGCTGGCTCTTGCAAATCGACGTTCATCCACACTAAATCGACGCTGAATCGACGCTAATCGACGCCAATAGACGCCAAGTCGTCGCCATCTCGTCGATTGCCAGACATCGACGCTAGCGCCCGCGAATAAAAACTGAACACTGAAGGTTCACGAGGCTCCCACGATTTGCTACCAACGCCATCGCCGCCGCGAGCGTCGCCGGGGCTTCGTGCAAGGGGGAACGAACAATGCCATAAACACAAAAACTCTGAGGTCCGCTCGGATTTCTCGGGTCCGCGATGGACCCCCCTGGCGCCGGAGGCGCCGCCAGGGGGCTGCAGCGTCGATCCGAGGAATCCGCGCGGACCTCCGAGCTTTGTGCTCGTGTCGCTGCCCGTTCCCCCAACCGGAGTCATCGCCGTCGCGAGCGCCGCCGGGGCTCCGCTCACCTGAGGCGGTGGAAAAAGTTCTGGAGCTTCTGCAGCGCCCCCTGCGGTTAGGTCGGGCATGTCCCCCTGCAGGCGGATCTTGGACGAAAAAATAACAAATCGTCAAAACATGCTCCAAAATACAGCAAACTAATACAAACAAGCGGTCCCCAGACATAATATTCCTGACTATTTGTTGCATACTCCTCCTGTATGTCTGACTAGTTCTGACTATGTCTGATTATTTGTGGACTACTTTCTAATTATTTCTGGCTAATTTTTGAATGTTGAATAACCATCGCTGACTATGTTTGGATATTCCTCCTGTACAGAAGGACATGCCCGACTTTACCCCTGCGGCTGCGCGCCCGCCTGCTTCTGCTCATCGCGCGGCGGCTTCGGCGCCTCGGACGCCCCGCTGGGCCTGGGAGACGCGGCCTCCGCCACCGTGCTCTTCGCCGCTGCAGGGGGCCTTTCCTCGAGGACCTTCTCGCCGACCTCTCCGCCGCGAGCCAGGGGTGGGAAAGAGAAGGAGGAGGCCCTCTCGGGAGGCGGCGAGGCTTCTTCAAGCCTGCTTTTGGTCCGCAAGTTTACTTGCATGGACGGGGGGGGGGGGGGGGGGGGGCTGAGCCTGAAGCAAGCCGAAAACAACTTGAGGTGCGAAAATCGCAAGTCGAAAGGCACTTGCACGCTCGTAATCGATTGAAGAGGGGCGAGGGGGGGGGGGGGGGGGGGGGGGGGGGGGGGGCGAACGCCATGCAAGTAACCTTGCCTAGATGAAAAAAGCAGGCTCTCCGAAGCCCTCTCTGGCCTTCTGAACTGCTCTCTGCGTCTTCTGGGGGAGGCCCAGAACGCTGCTCGAACAGAAGCCCGGAGGACCTCAGAGCCTCCCGAGAGGGCCCAGCCCTTCTCGCTCCCCCCCGCCAGCTGGCCGCCGAACCTCCGCCTCGGCAGCCGCACCGCCCGTGGGGCCCTGGTCCCGGCACGCCGAGACCGCCGCGCCGAACAGCCAGCAGTACGCCTCCCCGCAGCTGCTCCCGAGGACGCTCGGCACGTCGCCGGAGAAGCCGTAGCAGCGGCCCCTGGCCGTCGAGCCGACGTTCCAGACGAGACTCCTCGCGGGCGGACCGAACATCCACAGCCGACGGCTCCGCGGCCCGGATCCCTCGGCTGCCACCCCTGGACAGGAGCAGCCCAGGACGAGGATCAAATCGAGTGCGGATGCATCCGAGATCTTGGAGATCTGCCGGCTCTGGAAAATGTCTCGGGCGCCACGGCCTTCTCAGAGCGTTCCGGAAGGCTTTGAGAGCGTTCCGGAATGATTTATCCTCGTCCTCTTCCTGGAACCGATTTGCCCTCGTCCTGGCCCCGTTCGGATGGATGCCGATGCGGGGAGGGGGGGCCTGCGCGGACGTGCCACGCGCGGAGCATCTCCATCGGATCGCGCCTCCACGGAGCGCACACGGTGCCCAGACCGTGAAGCTATGGATCTGGGTCAATTCGTCCCTCGTGGGTTCCGGAAGCCCATGTGCAGCGAGGTGTTCGCGCAGCTGACGTAGGAGCGCGCCTCTAGAAGAGATAACAGCATGAGCACAAATCAGAAAGAGGGGGCCGAACGGTCATTCAATGTCCCTGGATGCGTGGCTGTTGTTGTTGATGACTCCTTTCTGAAGCATAATTATTGCTGACCTCCGGAAGCGGTTCCGCGCGCTCTCGCCTCGACGCAGGCTACATTTTCTCTGAAAGCGAGGCCCCCGCTCGAGCGTTGGCTTGAGCCTAAACGTGGGCCCCCGGAGGCCCAGCTACGACAACAACGGCTCCCGCTCGGTATTTCCTCACAGTTTACCCCGAGACACCCTGGCCAGAAAGGCCCCCGAACTCAGGGACGGCGCTCTCGCTCGAGACTTTCCCGTAATTCAAGCAAGTTGGTGGAGGCCCGGACACGGCGACAAGGGCTCCCGTTCGATATTTCTCCATAAGTCTTCCGAGAGCCCCTGGCCAGAGAGGCCCTCGAACTCAGAAGCGGCGCTCTCGCTAGAGACTTCTTCGCACTTTACTCATTGGCCGACAAGGAAAAGATTCCCCCCCAAAGGGGGCCAATCGAAGACGCAGTGGGCGGGTATCGAGGGTTGGGGTATACGGGCTGCAAGACAGGCGTGCCAGTAAGAGCGAATAGTCTTACAATTATGATTGTGATTGTTGCTGCTGTCGCCGTCCAGTGCGAGCCTCCCGCGGACCGCTATGTTCAGGAATTTCTGGAATGTTTGGCATGTCTAGATTTTCGGCAGTTTCTGGAATGTTGGGATTTGTGTGGGGGATTTCTGGATGTCCTGGGGGATTTCCAAACTTTTGGGATGTCCAATTCTTTTGGGGGAATTGCTGGAGCGTGTGTGTTTGTTTTTGTATGCTATCATTATTTCCTTGGCTGTAGGTAGCAGTCAATGCAAAAGTTTCGAAAGTCCAGCAGTCCCCAAGAATCCCAGAAATTCAAAAACACCGAATTTGCAAGCATTCTACAAGTTCCGCGTTGACGGGGGGAGGAGGTGAGGGAAGAGAAAAGGGAGGCCCCTGCTCTCTTCCCTGAACGACGGGCGGCACATCGTCCGCACATCGTGTTTTCGGCATTCACTTGGGGCGTTTCAGATATCGATCGCCGACCTGATCGCTATGAGGTTTTCCTCCTCCTCTTCCTCCTCCCCCCCTCTTCATCAATATCCTCCTCCTCCTCCTCTTCCTCCTCCTCCTCTTGTTCCTCCTCTGTTTTCTCCTTTTCCGCTTCCCCCTCCTCCTCCTCCTCCTCCTCCGCCTCCTCCTCCTTTTCCTCCTCCTTCCCCTCTCCCTCCCCCTCCTCCTTCTGCTCCTCTCCGTTTCCTTCCCTTCTTCCTCCACCTCCGCGTCCTCCGCGCTCTCCCCGTCCTCCTTCATGTCCGCGCCCTTCTCATCATCCTCCCCCCCTCCTCTTCCTCATCCTCCATATTTCCCCCGCCTCGTCCTGCTCTCCCCTCTTCCCTTCCTTCCCACTCCCATTCCTCGATTCCCCCTCCCTCTCCTCGCCGTCCTCCTCCACCGAATCGCCGAGAAGCTCTGGATCGCCCCGCAAAGCGCCAACGCACAACTTCCGGGAAGCTCCCAGAAGGGCCCTCCGCGAGATCCCAATGAATGCCCAGCTGGCTTCTGACCCACAATCGAAGCCATTCGGTTATCCCATGAAACCGCCTGGAGCCCATTCGGTTGTTCGGGCCGGTCACGGGCCTGACCCGGGGGTGGGGGGGGGAAGGCCGCGCCGGTCGCGCCGCGGCGGGGGCGCGCCTGGGGCGCCGCAACATGCCCGAGAGCACAGAAGCACGCCTGCGAAAAGACACTCGCCTGCGACCCGAC
>CAUYUJ010015395.1:110000-135196 GCA_963575745.1 Prorocentrum cordatum
TGTTTGTAAAAGCAGTGGCACTCGTACTAGCTGCTGCCTTGGTAGTAGTGGTGTTGCCTAATGCTAGCAGCAGTTGTAGTAGTAGTAGTAGTAGTAGTAGTAGCAGTAGTAGTAGTAGTAGTAGTAGTAGTAGCAGTAGCAGTAGTAAAAGTAGTAGTAGGATTGGTAGTACTACGGCTACTAGCTGTACTAGTGCTATTTGCTATAACCATGATAAGCGTAGTAAATGTGGTGGCAGTGGTAGTAGCATAACTAATCGTACTTAGTAGTGGTAAGTATGGCATCCGTGGTGTAATAGCAACGGTGATGTTACTAAATGTCGTTGTCGTTGCTGCTATTGGTGTATGACTCGTGATGATTGAAGCCGTAGTTGTCGCGGTCGTACGTGTTCCTATAGTAGCAGATGTGTTTACGGTGGTAGGTGTCGTTGTTTCAGTTGTTGGCGTCGCAGTAGTAGTGATAGTAGTCGTACTCGTAGCAGTGGGAATGGTAGTAAAACTAGCAGTAGTAGTAGTCGCTGTACTAACAGTTTTAGTAGTAGTAGTAGTAGTAGTAGTAGTAGTGGTGGTAGTAGTAGTAGTCGTAGTAGTAGTAGTAGTAGTAGTAGCAAAATGATCCGTAGTGGTAGTAGGAAGAGTAGCGGTAAGAGTAAGAGTAGTAGTGGTAGCGATGGCACGCGTGGTCGTAATAGTAATAGTAGTGGGTGCGAATCTACTAGTAATATGAATAGTAGTATGTTTAGCAGTTGTGGTAGTAGTGGTAGTGGTAGAACGAGTGGTAGTTGCTGAAGTAGTGATAATAGCGGTAGTAGTTGTGATTGTAAGCAGTTTCTTGCTATATTAATGAGTGTTGTTGGTAGTGGTAGTTGCAGAAGTATAGTGACAGATGCGTTTACAGCAGTAGGTGCAGTTGTTTCAGTTTTTGCAGTCGAAATAACGGTGATAGTAGTAGTAGTAGTGGTGCTCATAGTAGCAGTATGAATGGTGGCAACAGTACTAGTAGTAGCAGTCGTTGTAGTAAAAGAAGTAGTAGTAGCAGCAGCAGTAGTAGCAGTAGTAGGTAGTAGTAGTAATAATGACAGTATTCTTTGTAAACAACAAACAGTCGCAGGAGTAACAATAGTCGTAGTGGTGGTAAAAGTTACGGTCGTAGTACTAGTAGTAGTAGTAGTAGTAGTAGTAGTAGTAGTAGTAGTAGTAGTAGTAGTAGTAGTAGTGGTGGTAGTAGTAGTAGTAGTAGCAGTAGTAGTAGTAGTAGTAATAGTAGTAGTAGGAGTAGTAGTAGTAGTAGTAGTAGTGGTTGTAGTAGTAGCAATATCAATGGTAGTAAGGGTGGTAGAAATAGTCGACATAATAATCATAATCGGGGTGACGTTTGAATGTCTGCATCTCCTCAGAATTCCTCGAAATTCTTTAGCGTCTGAATTATTTGTTTAGAATTTCTGGATGTTTTGGATTTCAAGAATTCTGGATTTTTCGAATCACTGGAAATCTCGAAACTTCTGATCGTTCTCATAATCTCCCACAACAAGGAATTCCACAAGTTCTAGACGTCCCAGAAATATAACATCTGAGGGAAAACCAACAAATCAAAACATCCCAAAGGTTCCTGAAGATATCGGCGCCAGCCAACTCTGGAATCCTCTGGTCGTCTGGAATTTCCGAAATGGCTGGGATTTGCAATCTTCTTGGGATCTTGAAGGTTTCTGCAGGCAGGAACTTCCGGAATTTTTGGAGTTTCTGGAATTGCTTCGACGATGACTCGAATTCCTGGAATGTTTGGATTGTCTTGAGCTTCTGGAATGTCTTCGATTTGTGGAGTCGGATTTTCTTGTATTTTTTTGGATTTCTTCGATTTCTCCGGAGGAATTATTGGAATGTCCGGATGTCCTGCGAATTTTAAGAATTGTCAGACTATTTGGATTTCCTGGGGACTTGTTCAATTTCTGGAATTTTATGTTTTTTTTTGTTCTGGAATTTCTACGATTTGCAAAACAAATGTGTTGGAATTTCTGGCATTTCTTCAATCTCTGAGATTTCCGGAATGGAATTGTTGGAATGCTTGGATTTCCTTGGAATTTCTGGATTGCCTGGGGGATTTCAGGAATCTGGAATTATTGGATTTGCTTGGGAATTTGTAGAATTTTTGGAATTTCTGGAATTATTAGGATTTCTGGACTTCCTGGGTTCATTTTGGAATCTCTGGATTTTTGCTGACTTTCTGGAATTTCTGAACTTTCTCATAAATCTGCGAGACGAAGAAATTCCAAAGGTTCCAGACGTTCCACAAACACCACAAATTCCCAAGGAAATCAACAAAATTCCGAAATTCCAGGAATGCAGCAAATTCCTGAGGATAGCGGCGCCGGCCCCAGCCTGCAATGCATCGTCCTCCCCGCGACCCAGCCGACCCACCCGCGCCCCACTCGCGCCCCACCCGCGACCCATCCCACGACCCACCCAACGACCCAGCCGCGACCAAGCCGCGACCCACCCGCGACCCGGCCCGCGACCCGGCCCGAGACCCACGCGCGACCCACGCGCGACCCACTCGCGACCGACCTGCGACCCACCCCGCGACGTACCAACATTGCTTTAACCAGAAAGTCGGCGCCTGCGGCGGGCTCGTTGCATAATTTGTCAGACTTTGGCGCCTGCGGCGGGCTTCTTCAATGCCTCGCAGACTGCCGACGTACCCGCCGTCCCCTCACTCATATCCGCAACTGCGGGGTGCTACGGATTCGGAGGCCCGAATGCCACATAGGTGCCGAGTAGATTGGATCGGAGGATCACACCGCATCGTCGCTTCATCACCGATGGATCGGCGACGTCGGCGCGCCGTCGCCGTGGAGACAGTCGGGCTCCACATCGAACCGCATAGCCGATGTATCGCCGATGCGGAGCGATCCTCGGACCCAATTTGCTCGGACCCATTTGGGAAGACTAGAGCCCCCGAGAACTGACATCCATCGATACGACTATATGAACCCACGGGCCCCAGGGGTCCCAACCGCTTCCCCGGGGGTAGGTTTTCGCTCCAGGAAAAGAGGACTGCATAAACATGAAGCTTGGGAAGTCCGCGCGGACTTCTTGGATCCGCGCAGGCCTCTCTCCCTGGCGCGCGGAGAGCGCAAGGGGCGGTGCTGGAGGCGCCGACAGGGGGGCCCAGCGCCGATCCCAGAAATCCGCGCGGACCGTCGAAAGTTTATGTTTATGCAGTTTCTTGGCTCTTCGAGGTAGGCTCTCGCTCCAGATCTTTTCTGAATGGCCCTGGGTCAGGTAGGCGGCCCCCAACAAAAAAGGGCGTAGGTGGTTTAACGAGTGTTGCGTTCTCCCTGCCAAGAACTCTTACTTTCCCTGCTCGGGGTAGGGTCTGCCTCTGCCCCCAACACCTCCCCTGGGCCTGGGAGGCTCGGGGGCGGGAGGCGCTGGAGCCCCCAAGATCGCGGCACATCCGAGGCCTCCGAGGCACATCCGTGAGGCCTCAAGACGACCCCAAGACGGTTTCAAGTGCCCTCCAAGGACCTCCCCGAGAGGCAAAAATGGCTCCACCAACACCCAAGGGCAATTGGTGATTGGTGCCTTCTCGCCTTTTCGCTTCCGATGGGCCTCGGGGGCCTCAAGATGACCCAGGTCCAGAAAAAGCCTCAAGATGGATCCAAGAGAGCTCCAAAACGGCCCCAAGAGCGCCCCAGAGCGCCCCAAAAGCGCCCAAAGACGGCCCCCACCCAAAGAGCCCAAAGAGGGCCATTAGACCTTCCAAGCGAGCCCCAAGAGGGCCCCAAGCGGCTCCGCGAGGGCTAAGAGAGACCCTAGACGGCTTCAAGAGCCCTCCGAGAAAACGCTTGCAAGGCGGTTGTTGCACTGCATGCTTCTACACTTCCCGATCAAGGCAACTCGCCTGGCGATCTGTTTCTGGATGGGCTGGCGGGGATACTTTCTTTTGGTCGCGGCCACCAGCGAACGCGCAGGCGGCGAGAGAAGTTGTCCGGGCCTGGCGCGTGAATAATTGATGTTTCTGTAATTGTTTGGCGCTTCGGGGTAGGTTCTCGACCCCGATCCATTCTGGATGGTGACCCCGATCCACTCTGGATGGATCCGGGCCAGATAAGCGGCCCCCGGCGGGCCGAAATCGAGGGAAATCCGCCAGGGATCTGGAGAGCAGCATCCTCCGACGCTCCCACTCGGGCTCCATTGAGGAGGCCTGCCCTGAGATCCGACGCTGCGAAGTTGCACTATCACGAATGGAGCTCTAGACCCCATTGCTCCGCGGCATTTCTGGAGCCGGATCGATACGTGATGGTCACGGGACTGGACACCGAGCGAAAACGCCCGATGTGAAGGAAAAATCGGAAAGCCTGGGCCCGAGGGCTCCCCAAGCGTGGCCGAGGCTGTGCGGTCCTGGTGCCGTTCGAACCATGCATCGGGCCTGCATCGGCCGCTCGGGGCGATCTGGGTACCCCGTGGACGCTCTCGCCGAGGCGCAGCCGCTGCACAAGACACCCCGAGGCTCGAGGACCTCCCTGCATCTTCGGAAACGCCGCCTTGGAACTCAGGGAGGAGGGGCCCCTGGAGGTCTCCACCCGCTCCCCGGGACCGGCTTCGTCGCCACCTTGGGAATCAGGGAGGAGGGGCCCCTGGAGGTCTCCACCCGCTCCCTGGGACCGGCTTCGAAACCTGAGCCGTCCCTTGACGATCCCTGGGCGTGGCGAGGACCTCCAGCGGCCGAGAACAGCAACAGCACCAGCAACAGCAAAGGCAGCAACAGCAACAACAACAGCAACAGCACCAGCAACAGCAACAACAACGACAACAACGACAACAACGACAACAACAACAACAACGACAACGACAACGACAACGACAACGACAACGACAACAACAACAACAACAACAACAACAACAACAACAACAACAACAACAACAACAACAACAACAACAACAACAACAACAACAATTACTAGCACGTGGGGACACTCCGTTCTCACCAGTGCCAGGGTTTTCATAGGAGGCGGGCAATACCCCCACTTTGTGGGGGGGCCGGTTCAAGCTCTACCAAATTTCCAAACGACTCTTCGCCACCACCCACACCCAGCTTCCCGCCCTATGACGTTCGGACACTTCACTTCGTGGCATGCGGACGACCGTGGCTACTATTCAGGGCCCCGCGGCCGACGACGACGGCGTGCGCGCGCGAAGAAAAAACGAATGTGTCCCGCATGGTATTATTTGACAGGGATGATGGCCCTGGCAGGTGCGCAACCGTTGTTGCAGAAGTTCGAAAAAGTTGCTCGCAAAAGCCCGTTTGACAGAAATGATTAAAAAGTGTTGGGTTTCCTACGAATCCGCAAGAGCGCGCGGGATGACATTTTGACATTTTTTTTGAAAAACCATTGGTTTTTTGATGTTTTTATGTTAAAATCGCTACGAAAACTAAGGTTTTGGAAGGATTTCGTCTTGCGCGCGCGAATGTCCACTTTACCTTATTTTTTGCAAGGGATTCTTGAAGTTTGGTTATGTTAGAACAAGAAATGTCCACTTTAGCTTATTTTTTTTGCCGATCGTAACAACACAACCGGATCCGGACCAACCCGTTTTGCCTGAGACTTCCTCACGAAAATGATGAAAATGAGGCTGCGGCCTAGGCGCGGCGGGGGGGTCGTGCACCAGGGGTCCCAACAATAATTATTCTTTAGAAGTAATAATGTTCAACAACAACAACAACAACAACAACAACAACAACAACAACAACAACAACAACCACAACCACAACCACAACAACAACAACCACAACAACAACAACAACAACAGCAGCAGCAGCAGCAGCAACAACAACAACAACAACAAAACCTCGTGACGATGTACGACCCGAGGGGGTCCTGGGGATGGAGACCTCTCGAGAGCGGCCGACATCAGTATCCGCGCCCTCGCTGTCTGGATTCCGGGGCGCCATCCCGCGGATACGCGGTCGCACGGCCACGTTCCGCGCGGGGCATCTGCGGAAAAAGGCCCCGTATCTGCAGAGTCGCGGCCCAGGGACCCAGCCCGCGAGGCCGCGAATACAGATACGCTTTTCGCCCACGAATTTCCCAGCCTTGCCGAGGTTGTGCCAGCCGCTCTCCGGCGAGATGGCGAACCTTGTGTTGCATCTTCGGGGGACCCTGTCGTCCCCGTCACGCCCGCATCCGCGTCGAATCCGCGTCGAGACCGCGTCGAGTCCATGCCAGCCTCGCCGAATCCCCCTCGAATCTTCGTCGAACCCGCGTCGAGCCCAGGCCAAAATCGCGACGAGTCCGCGCCGAGCCCGCGCCAGGCCCGAGAGGAGACACCAAAGTTCGGGGGGAAGGCGAGGGCCCCCGAAGATGCAACGCAGCCGTGCGGCACGCGGCTGCGCGGGCCTGCGGGGCCGCAAGGCCTGCGCCCGAGGACGTCTCCAGGCAGAGCAGCAGTGCGTCGTCGTCGTGACCGTCGCCGTCGCCGTCGCCGTCGCCGTCGTCGCCGTCGCCGCGGTCGTCGCCGTCGCCGTCGCCGTCGCCGTCGCCGTCGCCATCGCCGTCATCGTCGCCGTCATTGTCGACGCATTCGCCGTCCACGGCGAGACGGCGAACCTGCGCGCCGAGCCCCGCGGCGAGCAGGTCGCCTCTTCGGCCTCGGGCGCGGCGCGCGGCGCGGCGGCCTCATCCTCGGGCAGCTCGGGGTCGACGGGCGTCTCCCCGCGGTCCCAGGCGGCCTGCTCCTTGCTCTCCTCCGATGCGAGATCGCTGCCTACGCACCGTATCTTCTCATCCTCCTCCTGATCTCCTGATCTCCTGATCTCCTGATCTCCTCCTCCTCCTCCTCCTCCTCCTCCTCCTTCTTCTCCTCCTCCCCTCCCCATCCTCCTCCTCCTCCTCCTCCTCCTCCTCCTCCTCCTCCTCCTCCTCCTCCTATTCCTCCCTCCCCCCCCCCTTCCGTACCATGTACGGACTCCCTTCGGCCTCGCTCCGGCGCGGTACGGTGCATAACCTGTTCGGCTGTGGGGGGCGAATGCCTGTGCACCGTACCACTCCTGATTCGAGGATGGAGCCTCGCAACCCTCCCGTGATGGGTCCTCGCTCTTGGGTCCACGTGTGAGGGAAGCGAGGCGGGACTTGGCAGGCAGCGCGGGCGGAGGCGGCACGAGCATGCCGGCAAGGGCGAGGCGCCGGCGCGGCACGGTACACAGCGAGCGCCAGCGCGGACCCGCCGCAGAAGCGTCTGCATGACGCCCGGAGACCCCCCCCGCGGCGGCGTGACAGAAAATCGCGACCCCGCCTCCGCGCGCCCCTCGCGCCCCCCCCCCCCCCCCGTGGAGAGGGGCAGCACCGCTCTGGCGCACAGACCGCAGCGCAAGAGGCGCGAGGCTCTGAGCGCCCACACGGGCGCCCCCTTGGATCTCCGACGATGTGATGTTTGTCCCCCTCCTCCTCCTCCTCCTCCTCCTCCTCCTCCTCCTCCTCCTCCTCACCATCATCATCATCATCATCACCATCACCACCACCACCACCACCACCATCATCATCATCATCAGCAGCATCATCATCAGCAGCATCAACATCAGCAGCATCAGCATTATCATCATCAGCATCACCACCACCATCATGAACATCATGAACATCATGATCATCATCATCATCATCATCAGCATCATCATCATCAGCAGCATCAACATCAGCAGCATCAGCATTATCATCATCACCACCACCATCATGAACATCATGAACATCATGAACATCATGAACATCATGAACATCATGAACATCAGCATCAGCATCAGCATCATCCTCATCATCGTCATCATCATGATCATCATCATCATCATCATCATCATCATCATCATCATCATCATCATCATCATCATCATCATCATCATTCCCCCTTCTCCTCCTCCTCTTCCTTCTCTCCTCCTCCTCCTCCTCCTCCTCCTCCTCCTCCTCCTCCTCCTCCTCCTCCTCCTCCTCCTCCTCCTCCTCCTCTCCTCCTCCTCCTCCTCCCCTCCTCCTCCTCCTCCTCCTCCTCCTCCTCCTCCTCCTCCTCCTCCTCTCCTCCTCCTCCTCCTCCTCCTCCTCCTCCTCCTCCTCCTCCTCCCCTACTCTTCTCCCCCACCTCCCACCTCCTCCTCCTCCTTCTCCACCTCCCCCCTCCTCCTCCTCCTCTCCTCCTCGTCCTCCTCGTCCTCCTCCTCCTCCTCTCCCTCCCCCTCCTCCTCCTCCTCCTCCTCCATTATGCCGAGGAGACGTAAAACTCGAACTCGGGGATCTCGGTTTGGCCTGACGGGGCCATCATGAAACTGACGCGACCCAGTCTGAAATTGGACGCGGGCTTCCGCTGCAGAGATCTTACGAAAACCAGACCGTCATAATCCATGACGCGCTCGTCAAGAAGCGTCGGCAGAACCGAGTTCCGGCGTACTCGAGTCTCACGATTCCCCGATCCTGGCGTGTTCCCCAATCCTGGCGTGTTCCCTCGATTTCGGCTCTCTGGGGGTGTCTTCGGGCCCCAGAACTGTCGAACGCTGGTCTGGGGCGAAGGAACTGCCCTCAGGCAAGCGGTCGGAGCCTCTGGGATCGGCGGATGTCAGCGTAGGACATCTGCACATACTTTCGGAGCTCCGCACGCATTGCCCTGGTCGGCGCTAGACCCCCCTGACGGCGCCTCTGGCGCCGCTTCTGGCGCGCTTCCGCGCGCCAGTCCAGGAGGTTCAGCGCCGATGCGAGGAATCGGAGAGGAAGTATATGTTTATGATTTGCTTCTTCTTAGACTCCTCCTCGCTCGCCGCGTCCAGCGAAATCCTGTAGGACAGAACAAAACAACCTCGTGATAAGCATCTCTGAAGGCAAAGCCTTTCAGCCAACGCGCCTGAAGAGGGAAGTAGAAAAGGCGGGACTGGTAAGGAAACATTTAGGACTGTTTAGCACATGCCAATTCTGGGTGTCGGGGTGTTTGTTCCCTCCTTGATCCTGTACGCGCTGACGTGGAGGTGGCCATCGCGCTCGCGTCGGAAGCAGTCCGTGGTCAGCTTGCACCGGTGCTGCACGGAGTCGTGCCAGAAGCTCCAGAACCTGCGGGGCGTCGACAGGGGGTGCTCCAATCGGACCTAGGCCAGAGGAACATCCCCCAAGAGCATGAGACCCTCCGCCAGCCCAAACACCCCAAACCATAAGATCACCCGAGGGTACCCACCCCCCCTGAGACCCGACGCTGCGAAAAAACTGCAGCATCGAAAACCAAAATCATGACCAGAGCCCTGGACCCCATCTGTCTGCGTCATTTTTCGAGCAGGATCTGAGGGGCAACGATAGGGGGGGACTGGCATAGGGGGGGATGCATCAGCCTGGAATCGGCGATACATCGCCGATAGCTCGGCGATAGGCCTCCAATCGTGAATCCGCACCTTCCTGGGCAGGCTGGGGCCATCGGGACCCTATCGGCGATCAATGGGCGATCGGGGGTCGATGTATCCCCCCCTATGCCTATATCCCCCCCTCTCGTTGCCCCTGAGGATCGATGTGTGAGGGCCCTGGGGCCTGACACTCGGCGAAAAAACGCCCAGGTGACAAAGACGGCAACGCCAGGACCCGAGGGCCCGGGATGCACAGGTACACCCAGCAGGCGCGAAGAACAGCAGGGCGCCCTCCCCGACCCTTCCTCGATCTTGTGCCTCGGCCCAACTCTAGCTTTCAGTCGGGCCTGTCCCCCTACAGTGCAAGGGGATTTTGGGCGAAAAATAAAAAAAGGCTTCAACAATACTCAAAATATGCCCACAAGTATACTCAAAAATAGCCCCCAGACTACTTTTTACTACTCTTGAATATCCCCCCCTGTAGAAAGACAGGCCCGACCTAACTCCAGCTCGGGAGGCCAGAGACGATGACCGGACACCTGCGACTGACATCGCCGAAAGCTCCGCGGCACGCCCGCGGAACCTGGCCAAAGACCGCACACTTCGGCGGTGGGCAGACCTCCCTTTAGTAAACCTCCCCTCAATGAAAACGGCCTGGGACCGAAGCCGACGGACCTGGAACCGCAACAATGCCGGCCGCGACGCCCTCTCGCGAACCGAGAACGGCCAATTCGCTAATCGACGTGTCAGGATAGGAGGTCTTTTGGAGTCCCGAAACGGTGCGGTGACGAACCGTGCGGTGACCTCGGAACCCCGAGAGACCTCACCGCACTGTCCGTCACCGCACCGTCCTCCACCGCACGGCTTTGGGACCCCAGAGGTCCCCGTCGCCCGAGACACCCTCGCAGAGGGCCTCGAGCCCCAAAACCGTGCGGTGACCCCGCATCCCCACCGACTCACCGCACGGTGTGGCCACCACCCCGTTGGGGGGCCCCCGAGGTCGGGCGCCCTCGGGGGGCGCAGGCCCCCCCGAGGGGAGAGGCACGTGGGCCCTCCGGAGGTCGCTGCCCCCGCCCCCCCCCCTGGGGGCGGCCCCCCGCGGCCCCGGAGGTCCCGTCCACTCTCCCCAGGGCTGAGTCGGGCGCGTCCCCCTGCAGAGGGACTGTGGACGAAAGAGGAACCCAAACATACGCAACAGATGCTCAAACGATGCCCAGAAGTACTCAAACACATAGTCCCCTGACTGCTGTTTTACTATTTTGGAATATTCCCCCTGTAGAGGGACAGGCCCGACTTCACCCCAGGGCTGGGTGTTCGCCCAGGGCCCATGCCTGATTTGCCCCGGGCCCGAAAACACCCCCCAGGGGCCGAGATGCGCCGTTCCGGTCGGCGCGTGTGAGGTGCTTGTCCTCCTCCTCCTCCTCCTCCTCCTCCTCCTCCTCCTCCTCCTCCTCCTCCTCCTGTCGTCCTCTCTGTCATTCGTGAGTCGTCGTCTCTGCCAGCTCCTTTCCCTGCGGCCCCGCTTCCCTGGGCCCGTCGCCACTACCCCCTCGCTCCTGGGCCCTCCTCCCCAATCGCGGCGCCAGCCAAATCGAACGTCGTCGAAATTAAATCGAAGGGAAGCTCCCTCCCTCTGATCCCTCCCCCGTCGAAAATCAATCGAAGGAAGGCCCCCTCCCTTTGATCCCTCCCCCGTTTGGGGGGGGTCCCAAGGGGGATCCTGAAGGGGGGGTCCTTGGGAGGTCGCGGGTCCTGGGGGGGGGGTCGCCACCCAGATAAGCATTCATCCCGGGAGTTCCCTGGTCAGACGAAAGCAACAGGACGGGCCAAGAGTGCCCGAAGAGGCCCCCAAAACGCTCGAAGAAGGCTCCGCATCGCTTAACGATCACAAAACCGCATGGCTAATCCAGGGCCATTTGGTGAACAATTGTCTCATGTCTGGTCGTGTGTATTTTCGTGCCCCACGCATCATCTGTTTTTCAACGTTCCGAGGGGCGTCTGATCAGCACCTTGTAAAATGTATTCAGTTTAGCCACGTTAATAAGACATGCAAAGTCACGAAACCGAGACTGTTTAGCCACGAAGGGCCACAACATAGACGCGGCGTGGATGTTTTTCACGGCCAGTCACCTCTAAACACGTTTAGTCATGCATATTTAGCCATGTGCACCAACGCGCATTTAACATATCAACATTAAAACCACATGTAAAAATGGAATCAGCATACACATGTTTCTAATCCGGACAGGCGTGAATGACCAGGTTAAAGTTTAGAGCGATGACGGGCGTCATCATCTGCAACTGTCTATAAGCAAGATTGTACCTCGCGCCAACTGTGCGTCTTGGCCCCCCAGGGAACTCTTCCTTCGCGTATTCCCACCAGCCCGTCCAGAAACGATGCGCAGGGGAGGTGACTTGATCACTAAGGGGTAACTGCGTGCAGTGTGACAAAGAGCGGGGCAGCCGTCGTCGTCGTCGCCGTCGTCATCGTCGTTGTCGTCGTCATAGTTGTTGTCGTATTCGTCTTCGCCTGCCTCCTCCTCCTCTTCTTCGTCTTACTTTCGCGATTCTTCTTATGGTTATTCTTCGTTGTCGTGTGCTTCGTTCTCAGCCATCATCTTCCTTTGTGTGTTCCGTCCCCGTCCTCCTCCTCTGCTTCCTCCTGGCGCGATGCAAGTGGATTGTCTTGTCTTGTCTTGTCTTGTCTTGTCCTATCTTCTGAATCAACCTATCGTGCGGGCAGCAATGCTTCGCGTTTCCCCCGTCTGTGCCGCCCTTCACCGTGAGTTGCATGTATCCACGTTTAGCCACAACGTAGCCACGGCGCGGCATCGGTTTTAGACAAGAACAACTATGTCTATACACAGTCTTTCTAGATACGGAACTTGTTTAGACACGGCCGCATATTTTAGACATGTCGAGCCACTTTCAAGCCATGCCCGAGCGAGAACCAAGCGCGGCGACTCGCAACTTAAACCTTTCACTTTAAACACTTGTGCGCCGAGCTGAGGCGAGAACCACGTCCCGGCAATTCCCGGCTTAAAGAAAAAAACGCGCATTCAAGTGATCTGTCCAAGAAGCCTTCACGGCCTCCTGAAGGCCCATGAGGCCTGCAAAACGCCCCTGGAGGCCTCCAGAAACACTCAAAAAAAAGGCCGCCAGAGACCAAGATGTGGGCGTCCTTCCCCCTTCCGCTTCTCGACGCCCCACGACGGCCTCAGAGGCCCCCAAGATCGCCCCAAAACAAACTGAAGTCCTCCAACACGTTCCCACACGGGCCCACGCGGGCCCCAAGACGGCCCGAAACGCCTCCAAGACAGGCCTCGCAGCACCCAAGACTGCTACAAGAGGGTGCCCAGACGGGACAGTCGAACGGACATCTCGAGCCCTCGCACCCGAGAAGCTCTCAGGAGGCCTCCAAGAGGCCTCCAAAACGCCCCCAGGAAGCCCCTGAGGCCCCCACCAGGCTCCCAAGAGGCCCCCCGAAAGTCTCCCCAAAAGCCCCCAAACTGCCCACCAAGGGCCCCCGAAAGCGCTCCGTAGAGACCCCGACAGACATCCCTCCGCCCCCTGCTCCTCACCCTCCTCCTCCTGTTCCTGCGACTCGTTTTCATCGTCCTCCACCTGCTCATTGCCCTTCGGGACCTCCTTCTGGCCCAACTCCCCCTCCTCATCCTCCTCCTGCTATTCCTCATCCTCCCCCTCCTGCTCCACGGCGTCCTCCAACTTCCTCCTGCTTCTCCTGTTTTCCACCTCCTGCTCCTCCTCACCCTTTCCCTCCTCCTCATCCCCCCTCCTTCGAATCCTCCTCCTCATCATCCTCATCCTCCTGATCATCCTTCTTATTATGATTCCCCCCCTCCCCCGCGTACTCTTCTCATGGCGCTCCGTAACCTTACCTCGACCTCATCCTTCCCATCCTCCTTTTCCAGCCCCTCCTCCTGCCCCTCTTCCGCGTCCTCCTTCTTCTCCTGCTCATCTGACTCCCATTATCCTCGTCCTCCTACTGCTCCTTCCCCCCCGTCCTCCCCCTGCCCCTGCTCCCCCTCCTCATCCTCCGCACCCTCCCGCTCCCCCTCCTATTGCTCCACCGCGTCCTCCGCTACTTCCTCTCCGTAGCCATTTTGGCTCACGATGTTTGCCTGGGGGGCTGCTCAGCCTCCAGGCAGAATGGATTGCACTAGTCCGTGCAGAGACCTCGACCGTTCTCCGCCTGGTCCGCCCCAGGTGTGGAGCTCGATGCCAGCGCATCGAGCCGCAGCCGCTTCTCAGCGGACAACATGGCGCATCCTCCTCGCGGCGGCGGCGGCGCTCCCTGGCGTGCTGGCGACGGCTGGAACTGCGGCGCCCGCGGCTACTTCAACTTCGGGGACCGCAGAAAGTGCAGGCAGGCGAGCTGCGGGGGCTACCGTCCAGGGCTTCGGAGACTTCAGGCGGCGGCTGGGGATCCTGCTCATCGCCGGCCTCCCGGTGCCGTGCGGCTTCGTGGGCCAGGCGCCGCATGGCAAAGCGGCGGCGGCGGCGGCGGTGGCAGAAGCGGCGGACGCGGCGGGGGCTCGTCTGCTGCCGGAGGTGCCGCCCAGCCCCAGGTCTCCGATGAGGATCGCGCGGTCATCCTCAAGATCGCGCGGACATCCCCGCGCATAGCTCCCACCCGACCAACCACTCACCCAGCTACCCGTCTTTTGGACTGAGGGACGCTGTCTCTCTATGTGGGTAGTTGGTACTACGGATGGGAAGTACTTTTCTGTCTGGAGAATTGATATGCTTTGGCTGTCCAAGGTGATGAGGATGATCAGCAGTTCTGCGCAAGCAAGCCACAACGGACGTGTGCCAATGTGGATTTATGGACCATGTGTGGGGGACGCGGAGTACGAGGTCGCGGTCAAGTACATGTCGCCTGTGGATCGTGAGGGGATCCGCCAGGTGCGCTTCTTGGGCAAGGCGAGCTTGGGTGAGCTCAGCGGGGTCAAAGCCGTCAAGACCGCGCAGGTGCTCGCCGACGTGAAGGGCCGGCAGTTGGACAAGGCTACGGACCTGCTGCTTAGTTAAGAAGAAGGAGGCTGCGCTGAACGCTGTGCAGGCGGCCCGCGAGCAGGAGCTGCGCGTGCTGCTCTTGCGCAGGGAGTTGGACACGGCGGTGGCGAAGGCCAAGGCAGCGCTCGAGGAGACCGTCGAGACCGAGGCCGTCCGCGCCCGCGCGCCGCCGGCCGCGCTGCTCGACGACATCTCGGCGGCCGCTGCGGCAGCGAAGCCGGAGCAGCCGGCCGCGCCGCCTGTTGGCGCCGGTGGGTGCCGCCGCGGGCGCCGCCAAGGAATGGGGGTGCTGGCGCCGCCGCAGGCGCCACCGCTGGCGCTGCCGATGGCGCCGCCGCTGGGGCAGGCGCCGACGCTGGCGCCGCCGCTGGCGCCGCTGCAGGCGCCGCTGGCGCCGCCAAGACGGATGCGGTGGAGGCGGGAGCCGCGGCTGGCGGTGCCGGGGGTGGAGCCGCAGATGATGCTGCCATGGACCTGGACGACGCCCGCGCTGACTGGTGGAAGGCTTTCTCGGAGGAGTTTCGGCGCGACGGCGCCGAGAAGCGTTCGTGGCGAAGCGCGGCGAGGAGCGGGCCAAGAAGCACGTAATTGACGCCCTCGGGACCTGCATCTTCAACTAAACCTCTCACTCCAACCTCGACAAGTGCCTGCTTGTGAAGGACATCGACGAGTGCGACGTCGTGGTGTTCCAGGAGACGCGTCGGTTCCCCGAGCGCGGCACTGACGCTGAGGGTCAGCATCGCACCGCGGCGGGAGGGCTTGCCATTGGGGGCCTGCTCCTCCTCCTCCTCCTCCTCCTCCTCCTCCTCCTCCTCCTCCTCCTCCTCCTCCTCCTCCTCCTCCTCCTCCCTCCTCCCTGGTCGGAGCATGGCCTGGCCCAGCACCGTGACTAGCAGCCCGCCGTGGTCGTGCCAGGGCGCGTGCACAACTGTTGCCACCCGGGCATCTGCCGTGGCGGGGTGCTGCTGGTGAGCGTCTACCTGGAGTTGGGTGTCGGCATGAACGCCAGCAACTTCACGGCGTTGATGCTGCTCGCGAGGCGGCTCAAGCAGTGCAGGAAGCCCTGCGTGGTCGGCGACGACCTTCAACTTGACGGAGGATGAGGTGAACCAGAGCGGCGTCTTGCGGTACTTCGACGTGCGGCTGGTGCGGCCTGCTCAGGCCACTTGTGTGGCTTCTGGACGGGTCATTGTTTTTTTCCTGGTGTCGAAGGCGCTGAACGTGCAGAGCCCGTGTATCCGCACCACCCCGTGGTGCTGCGAGTCGCGCTGCAGACCGCTCGTCTGTGGTTTCGCGCGGTCCAGGTGCCTCGGGTCTTTCCCACGGCGCGGCCGCTGGGGTGCTGCGCGTGCGATCATGCCGTTGCCAGTCCACCGCGGCAGAGGTCGCCGTCTGCCCTGAGCACGGGGTCGGTCGGTGCTGTGCCGGGCGGGCCGGGCGGCGACGCGCGCCAGCCGGGCGCGCGCCCGGCGGCGGCGGCGGCGGCGGCGGCGGCGGCGGCGGCGGCGGCGGCGGCGGGGGAGTGCCTCCTGCGCGCCTCGACGCCTTCCCTGCCCTCGGCTGCAGCCCCAGTGGCCCGGGCTTCGGCGCTGGCTGGGAGTTGCGCGGACTTGACGCGCGCGTGGAGGCTGTTCCTCCGGCAGGCCGAGCTGGAGCGGGTCGGCCTGCACCAGCTGCAGGACGTCGTGGACAGGCACCCGGGGCGCACGGAGCGCGCCGAGGCCACGTGGGAGCAGCGCGCGCAGGTGCGGGGAGCTCGGTCGCCACGTACTTCTGTTTTTTCCTGTAGGCAGCTGCTGTGACAAGCTTCCGTAGAGATTGGCAAGCAGGAAAATATGAAAGTGCATAAAAGCCCGGGTATCACGAAGTCTGGCATTTGCTAAGATAAAAACCCCAGAGTGGACATCATGTCTGCTGCGTCGCAAGGCCCTGCACAATTGGCAGGAAAGCAACATTCGAATTCGCACCTGCTGCCATCAGCCGAGAGGCGACCTCCAACGCCGGTGCCCTCAGCGACGGCTGCTGCTGCAATTCCGAGAGCACAGCTTCGCCGTCAGCGAAGCGGCCCAGCAAGGCAACGTCAGTGTCGTCCAACTCTTTCGCATCTTGTGAAAAAACTCCAGACTGGATGTCCGTGGCGAGGTCCTCACGTGAGGCCTCAAAAATGGAAGGCATCGCGTCCGGAGGAGCGCCAGAAACCTGCAGCTGCTCCGGACCGGGCTCGGTCACATGCGAACTCACCTTCTTCTTATTCTTCTTGCGCCGATTCTTCTTCTTCCTCTTCGGGGCCACCTCCGTAGCGCCAGCAGCCAGCGAGGGTACAGAAGAAGACGAGGAAATATCATCCCACTCGTGATGGACACCGCCACTATGGGCTGACATGTCCAGGACACCGCCACTCTGGGCTGACGTGCCTACACCGAAAGGCGACTCCGAGGCACCGCCACTGACGGCTGACGTGCCAGAGCCGTCAGGCGTGACACCGCCACTAAGGGCTGACATGTCGGGGGCTGCACCTTCACCACCTGCATCGGGAAAGGACCCGTCGCCGATGTAGAAGGTCTTCACCTCCGAGGTGGCGTCCGTGGGATCCTCGTTCCTGCTGGCGGAGTCGGAGGTGACGGCGGCGTGACCGGAGCAGGCGGCGAAGGAGGCCACCACCCCATCGCCAAAGCTGCGATTTCCGTCCTGTCCGGCTCCTGACCAGTGGGCATGTCCTCCCTCATGCGCTCGAGGATGCGCTTGTAGTCGCTCAACATGTGTTTGCGACGCCTCTTCTTGCCTCTTCTTGGGCGCCGGTGGAATGGTAGTGCTCGTAGCGGTACCCTGCTCCGCCGAAGAACTCGCCGCATCCGCCGCCATGGCCCTGGGAGGCGAAACCGCCTGCACCGTAGCCACCGGACTGGGATACGATCTGAAATCCCCAGGCGGGGGGGAAAAGGGCGAGATCACCGGAACCTCCACCTGCGGCTTCACCTGCTTGTCACCACGTACGCCACGTACTTCTGTTGAAGCGGCCTGGATGGCGAGGAGTGCTGGTGCCCTGAGGTCGGCGTGCATCGCTGATCAGCCTTTCGGGCGCGTGCGAGCGCTCAGGAAGCTGCCGTCGCTGCTTCGTCGCTGCTTCTCGTCGTGCTCGTGAGCTCCAGGAGGCTGACGAGTGCCGCGCTCAGCCGCTGGGCGGCTCGCCGTTGGTCGCCTCGCTGGACCGCCTTGTAGGTAGGCGGTGGAGGCTTTCGTCCTGGGAAAGGGTGGCGCAGCTGGGCCTGCCCGATTCCGAGCGGCTGGTTGCCCAGGCGACCTCTGGCTCACAGGAGCCTGCGCAGCGCGACCTCATGCCATCGCTCGGACGTCCATTTGCCGTACATGTTTCGGCTTCATGCGTGTTTTTGTGGCTCGATGGTCCAGGATGGTCCTCGATGGCTCTCGCCGAGAACAAAAAGCACACGTCCGAGCGATGCCAGGACCTGGAGGAGAGCGGCAGGGCCTTCGACGCGTGGGTGGAGGCGCGGGCCGAGGCTGGCTGGCGCGGGTGGCCCTCCGCGCCGCCACGCGCACCCCTGCTGGCTGGCAGGAGCCCCGCATTGGCCGCCGGCCTGGCCGGCTCTGCCGGCGACCTGGCGGGCCCAGGGAACACGGGGGCATCGCTCGGACGTCCATTCCCTGTGTGTTTTGTTCGGCTTCGTGCGTGGTTTTTTTTTTTCGCCAAATCATGAAGGATGCTCCACGATGGTCCTCGCAGAAGGAAAAATGCACACGTCCGAGCGATGCCAAGACACGGGGCCGAGGGAGGAGGAGGAGGAGGAGGAGGAGGAGGAGGGAGGAGGAGGAGAGGAGGAGGAGGGAGAGGAGGAGGAGGAGGAGGAGGGGCCTCCGGCCCCGGGCTTGCTCGGCCCTGCGACCTCGGCGCCGAGGTCGCGAGCAGCTCGCCGAGCGAGTGGGCGCGGCGATGGCGCGTCGAGGGCGGCCGGATGGCGCCGGCCTGGCCCGAGGGCCTCGGGCCCCGCCCGCCGCGGCCCGCGGCGGGTGAGCTCCGCGCCTGCCTCGAGACCTTCCGAGGATTACCAGCCTGGAACACATCCCTATCCCTATCCCTATGCTGGGCACCTCCTCATCACGATGCCCATCTTGGGGATTCCCTTATTTTTTTGGGGGGCGGATCTCTAAGATTGTCATCGCCTTTGGGCGCGTCAAGCTCAGGGATAGGGATAGGTTCGAGGCTGGTACAAGGTCGGCTCGGGCACTTCGCTTGGCGCCATCAAGCCGAGGCAGTTGCATGAGCTGTGCGACGACGCGCTGGAGGTGTTCCTCGACGTACTCTCATGGCGGTCGAGCAGGATGCGGCCTGGCCCACCCTCACCACCAAGGTCGGCGTCCTCGAGAAGCGGCTGGGCGAGGTGCGGCCGATCGCCATCATCATGGTGCTGGCGCGCGCGCAGGCGCGCCTGCGACGACCAGTGGCCGTCGACCGGGAGCGCCGCAATGACAGGCCCTGGTTCTGAACGGCGCAGGGCCGTGGCTGCGAATGCGCCGTGTGGCACCAGGCTGTGAAGAGCGAGTGGGCCACCGCCAAGGGTCGCGCTGCCGACGATCCTGCTGCCTGGACTGCGGCTGCCCCATTGCTGGACTTGCTCAAGGCGTTCGAGCAGGTGCGGCACCACTGGCTCATCGATGCGGCCATCAGGACCGGCTTTCCGCCGCGGCAGCTCAAGCTGCAAATCGAGCTCTGCCGTGCGCCGCGCAGGCTTGTTCTTGGCGAGGCGGTGTCTGACGAGATCAGCGTCGAGCAAACCGCTGTTCCTCAAGGTGATGCGGCTGGCGCCGCTGGATGGACTGCACAGTGCGTGTCCGTCCGTGTCGCTGGCGGTGGTGGTCGACGACATCATGCTTCGTCGCGTGGGCGGCCAGCAGCGCGCCGTGCGCAAGGTCGCGGACGGGGCCTTCCGGTTGAAGCTGCTGCTGGAGCAGTACGACCTGCAAGTGGCGGTCAAGAAGTCGAGGGCGCTCGCCAACGTGGCCCAGGCTCGCGAGGCACTGCAGCAGCGTTTGGGGAGGCCGCTTGGCGTGGTCGCGGTGGCGAGGGAGCGCAACCTCGGCGTCGACTACTGCTGCGGCAAGCGCATCGTGCGTGCCGTGCGCGCCGACAAGCTGAAGCAGGCCAAGCAGAGGCTGCGGCGGGTCCAGATCGTCAAGACGGGCAAGGGCCGCAAGGCCGCGGCGCGCAAGATGGCGCACGCGGGTCTGGAGCCGAGCGTGTCCCACGACTTCGGGGTCACGGGCTGCGCGCAGGGCGAACTGGACAAGCTGCGCCCCGCCGTCTCCGCTGCGGCATCGGCCAGCACGGCGGGCAGGTCCCGCACGCTGTCGCTCATGCTGCACCGCGAGCTCGGTCCGATGTATCGTGCCAGGCTGATGCCCATCCTGAAGCTGCTGCGAGCGATTTGGGAAGGATGGGTTCCACCGCACATGGTGAACCTCTGCCCCTGCGAGGGACGCGCCGTGACCTGGCACGGGGCGCACGTGCAGGGCCCGCTCTCGGCCTGCGTGGTCACTCTGCGCCGCTTGGGCTGGGAGGTGCTGGGCGAGTGCACGTGGAGGACTCGAGAGGGCGTGGAGCTGAAGGCCTTCGACGCTTCCCCGTGGTTGCTCGGGAAGTTGCTCCGCAGTGCCGTGGAGAAGTGGCAGTGGCGGCAGGCTGCCATGGCTCCCAGGTGTGCTCGCCTCGCGAAGGGCGGCGTGCTCGAGCCGTTGGTCAAGCTCACCTCCACGGGCATCGTCGCCAGCGTGCGGCAGCCTGCGGAGGAGGGAGCACGCGGGCGGCACCGTGCGCCCGTGCGCCCGGCCCTCCAGGCGCGGGGCTACGTCGCGTCGCTGGTCACCAACCGTCGGTGGCCGCAGGCGCGGAAGGCTGACGCTGGCATGGCCGACTCAGATGTCTGCCTCCTGTACCCTGCTCGCGGTGCGGTGCAGCAGAGGCACTGCGGCTGCGAAGGCTGGCAGGACACGCTGGTATTGCCTGCGAAGGTCCAGGCACTGCGGGGGCGCGCGGACCTGGAGGAGGTGAAGCTCCTGCCGGAACGCTGCCTGTGGCCCGCCTCGATGGGCGTCGAGCCCCACGCCAGGCTCGCGGACATTCGAGGCGGAGTTCGACGGCTACGAGAGCGTGGTCTGGGGCGTGGTGGCGCTGCGGCCTGACACTGGCCAGTACCTCATGTCGATCTCGGGGATGCTCTGCGAACCGTTCGTGGACATCAATGGCGGCGAACTGATGGCGCTGATCATGCTCGTTCGTCACAGATTGCCTCCGATGGAGGCGGTGGTGAACTTTCAGTTTGTGTCCTAAGGGGTCATGGAGCTGGGGAGAGGAGGCCACCACCAGGTACTGTTGCGCGTGGGCTCACCTGTGGCGCGTGCTGTGGGGTTTTGCTGGGCGACTACGGGGGCGTCGGCGAGCAGGAGCTGCGAATGCGATGGGTGCAGTCGCACTGCAACGCTCGTGACGTGGAGTCGGATAGGATCAGCCTCGTCAATAGGCGCGGCAATCGTTTTGCGGATGAGGCGGCCAAGTCTGCTGCCGCCTTCGGCCGCGTGCCTGTCGGCCCCCAGCGCAAGCTCCAGCAGTGGCGTGACCTGGTCGACGGGGTGGCTATGTGGCGCAGCGCGGTGGGGGCCTGCGTGCAGGGCAAGGACACCACGCACCGCAAGGCCAAGCCGCAACGGGCTGCAGTGAAGGAGCCGCCTGCGCGGCGGGCATGTCGGCGCCACGACCTTCGCGAGGGCGCAGGCGGGCCCTGGTGCGCCAGGTGCAGGCTGCTGCGGCCCAAGGCCGAGGAGTGCAGTGGGCAGTGCGGTCTCGAGGGTGCTGGACGTCAGCCGCGAGCACCTGGCCAGTGGCGAGGCCCACACGCTGGCGGAGAGCCACGCGCAGCGGGCGGGCAGCCTCAAGCGCGAGATGCCGCAGGTGGTCTGCCCGGTGTGCGGCGCGACCGCAGCGCTGAAGGCGGATGGGCCCCGCCGCCCGTGCGTGCCGGTCGCGTCGGCCCAAAGGCAGGTGCGTCCTCTCCGGGCTCGATCGCAGGCTCGCGCCGAGCGCGGCAGCGCCCGACGCGGTGCCGATCGAGCTGGTGGACCTGCCGTCTGGCGCCGCCGCTGGGCCGCTGCGAGGCTGCAGCCGTGCCGTGCGTCGGGGCCTGCGCTCCGTGGGGCCGAGGGCGCTGCGCGGGGCTCGTGTGTCCCCGTCGCGCCCGCCAGCCTTCGGAGGGAGCCGTCCGCATCCCTCTATGCCGCGTGCTTCCTCCGCCTCTTCCTCCCCCTCCTGCTCCCCCTCCTGCTCCTAGTCGTCCTCGTCGTCGTCGTCAGGGTCGGCGGCACCGGGCGGAAGGCCCTCACAATCGAACAAGACCCGCCAGGATTTCGACATCCGATGGTCGGACATCTGGGCTTGGCCTTGCCCAGGAGAGCCTGCAGTGGCCGATGCACCTCGTGCGGCAGTCCTCGCGGCCAGAACACACACACAGACACACACACACACACACACAAACACAAACACACACACACACACGCACGCACGCACACACACAAACACAAACACAAACACAAACACACACACACACACGCACGCACACACGCACACACACACACACACGCACACACACACACGCACAAACGCACACACACACACACGCACACACACACACGCACACACACACACACACACGCACAAACACAAACACACACACACTCACACACACACATTCACACACATTCACACACATTCACACACATTCACACACATTCACACACACAAACACACACACACACATACACTCACACGTCCACAACACCGCGGGCCGGGCTCCTGGGCTGCGACCCCGTGCAGCCAGGGCGCCTCTTCGCGAGTGCCCCGCGCGGACCGCATTCATGCGACCACGCATCAACGGGATCGCGCCCCAGATCTCGAGTCCAGACCGCGGGGGCGTGGGCATGGATGCGTTCGACGCTCCCTGAGATCCGACGTTGCAACACAAGTACGACCGGGGCCAAAGACCCCATCGTTGTGCTGCATGCCTCCGGCCGGATCGATCTGTGACGGTCCTGGGGCCCGCGAATGGGCGACAGCGCCCGGCGTGAAGAAACTGCAGCGCCCAGATCTCAGGGTGAGGGGGCGGAAGAAGCAGGAGGAGGAGAAGGCGAAGGAGGAGGAGGAGGAAGGAGGAGGAGGAGAAGAAGGAGGAGGAAAGCAGGAGGACGAGGAGGAGGAGGAGTCCTCCCAGCCCATGGTGGGCCCGTCGTAGATCGCCGGGCCGGCGCATAGGCCAGTCTGCCCAGGCGGCGCCTGCTGGCGGGGCTCCGCCTGCGGCTGCTGCGCCGGCACCGCCGCGGCCGCGCCCGCGGAGGCCGCCTCGGACGCGGGGTCGAGCTCGCTGTCGAGCATCTCTGCCTCGCTTTGGAAGCTGGGCGAGGGCTGGCAAATCCGTGGCTGCTAAAACGATCTTCCTGGAAGGAAATAAACAGATTTCCGCAATCAAGCTCAGCGCACGAACTAGTTAACGGGCTGCTTCTCGGAAGACAGAAACAAGTTCCCGGAGCTCCGTTTTAGCAGCCACGGATTTGCCAGCCGTCGCCCGGCTTCTGATTGCTGTGGCAAGTCACCCAGACATGATCGCACCGCAGAGTGATCACGACGCGGGGTGACTGGTAAGTTGTCGGCCTCTGGGGTCCTCCGTCGGGCCTCGGGGCCGGCAAGAAACGACGCGGGATGAGAAGCCGGTCCCGGGGAAAGGGTCGGGACTTCCAGGGACCCCGTACTGAACAAAGTCAGGACGTCGCATGTCTGGGCGTGGGAGCCTCCTGTGCCATCTTGGTTCCTGCGAGCCGGCGCTGGTCGGCGCTCATCGGCGCTAAATCGGCGCCATCGCATCGACTACCAGGCGCTGGTCGGCGCCAGTGCACTCTAGAGACGGAGCTACGAGGGTGTGCATGTCGCCCACGATTTGCGACCAACCCGGACATGCAACGTCCCCATTCTTTCCATACACGGTCCCCAGAAGCCCCGCATCTGTTCCCCGGCCTGGCTTTTCATCCCGAGTCGTTTTTGCTGTCGTTCCGTGGCCCGGCGAGGGCCCTCCGAGGCCAGACATGGCGAACAAAGCCTTCCGTCGTGACTTCTGCTTCGCGCGAACGTGTCTGGGCCCGATTTGCTACACAGTCTGCGCCTTCTTGATGTCCGCCTTCCCCTCAGCGGCCACGAGCTCCTGCGCAGAACTCGGGAGCGGCCAAGAGGGGGGTGTCCAAGAGGGGGATTTGCCAATCATGGCCGGCGGCACGTGCGCGGCCCAGCGGGGGGGGCCGGGGACGTAATGAAATGAGAAGAGACGCCGTGAGATTTGGGGAAATATCATGCCCCCCTGCCATGATATCCACCCCCCTAGTCTTAAATCGGGCCTGTCCCTCTACAGGGGAATATTCAAAAATAGTACAAAAATAGTCGGGGGACCAGTTTTCGAGTTATTTTTAATTTTTGTGTGGTTCGTCGAAAGTCCCCCTGTAGGAGGACAGGCCCGACTTAACCCTAGTCATCACCCCCCTCTTTGCCGCAGCTGTGCAGAAAACGCGCCTGCACACCCGCCGCCGCGTGCGACGCCGGGGCCGCCCTGGGCCCTATGCGACACGGCGCGCAGGCCCGACTTAACCCAGGCCGGGGCCAGGGAGCCTATAGAGCGGGGGGGGAGCTCCGAGGCTCGAGCTTCGAGGTTCGAGGCTCTGGGGCCAAGTCGGGCCTGTCCTCCTACAGGGGGATTTTCGACAGAAAATTACTCCGACGGAAGGACCCCGCATGAAAGCCCTCTGGGCGAATCTGGAAAAAACCCTCACCGTCGTCCTCGTGGTTGGTGAGGCATCCTGGCTGTCTCTTCTGCGTATATTTCTTCTCGTCTTGGCGCGGGCCCTCCCCCCGCCCCGTACGTTGCCCCCGACCTCGCCCTCCTGTCGCCTTTTCCATTGCATGAGCGCGCATTTCGGTTTTCCTCGGCGCCGTCGCCGCCTCGGCCAGCGCAGGCGCGTTCTCTATTGGCCACGTCGCGCAGCCGTTGGGACGACCCCGCGGGCCAGGCTGTCGGGGCAACCCCGCGAGCCGTTCGCGCGCAAGACCAAGCCGTTGGGACAACCCCGCGGGCTTCGAGCGGGGCGCAGCCGCGCTCGGGCGGGCAGCGCGAAGCCCAGCTCTGCCGCGAGCTGCTTCGCCTCCGCCCTGGACAAAACCGCTCTCTTGTCGAACTCCAGGAGCGCCTTCCGCAGGGGCGCGGGCGGCCCTCGCTCCAGGAACTCCCGCGGCGGCGGCCGCAGGATCAGCATGTCCCGCACGCACGCGGCGCGGGGGGGCACGACGTAGAGGCGCAGCCGCCACTGCTCGTCCGACATGCCCGCGCGGCCAGCGTCCTCGTCTCTCGCGCAGTCGACGGCGACGCCCTTGTGCAGCGTCTGGCCCTGCGACAGCGTGGAGGTCAGGTAGGGCGCGCGCTTCAGGGTGAAGCCCAAGCGGCGCACGCTGTGCGCCCCCGAGCTCTGCCGCGTGAACTCCCTTTCGTTGGGCCTGAACGTCAGCTAGCTCCGCGCCCGCGCCTGGGCCTGGCCGTCGTCGTCGGCGTCTTCGGCGCCCTGTCGCAGCACCTCGGCGACCTCCTGGTAGATCGGAGACTCCTTGAGGCCGTGCACCTGCAGCCAGGTTCCCTGCGGTAGGAAGCGGGGGCGAAAGAGCTGGCCTGCCGAACACTCCTCGCACCGCTGCTCGCCCTCGTGGT
>CAUYUJ010015395.1:135296-250296 GCA_963575745.1 Prorocentrum cordatum
AGAGTGGGTCGGATCGGACGGTGCGTCGGATCGGGCTGCATCGGCACGGAGCCTGAATCAAATCAGATCGGCCCCTGTCATCGCTCGGACGTCCACTTCCTGGCACTTTTCAATTTCGTGAGTGATTTTTTTGCTCGATGGTCCAGGATGGTCCTCGATGACTCCCGCCGAGAAAAAATGCAAACGTCCGAGCGATGCCGAGGGCCAGCGCCGTGCAGGTATCGGACCGGCGGGAAATCAGACTCAAATCGGACCAAACTAACCGATACCGCTGTCGGATCGGATCGATCGGATCGAAATAGACCTTGGCGTTCGGATCATGACTCGGTTCTCCAGCGGCCGTTCGAGACGATCGGGGCACCCCTGGAACGCCCTCGGCGCGGAGCAGCTGCCGAATGCAACCCGAGGGAACAAGACCTCCAGGAACCGACTAACACGTCCGAAAAGGTCCGAGTGGTCGGATCGAAACGTCGGGGAAGATAAACTCGGGTTGGCCTGACGGGGCCGTCAGGAAGATGACGAGACCCAATAGAAAATTTGGCCCGAAGTCCCGCTGTCAACATACCACGCAAAAAAAACGCCAAAATCCAGGGCGCTCCCATCAAAAAGCATGTATCGGCAAGCCCGAATTCTGGCGAACTCGAGCCTTCCAGATTTCCGAAACCAGACCATGAGGATCGATATGGCCGATTTCAAAAACCCTGAACCCGAAGACGCTTTCATCTCCTGGGGGTGCAATTTTTACTCCCGCCGCCTTCCACCAACCTTCCGCCGGCTTGCGACGGCGGAGACCGCCTCGTTTTACTTCCGCCGACCCTCCACCGCCCTTACGCCGCCTTCCGCCGCGGAAGAGATGACACCTCCTTCGACCCTGAAACTAAAGGCCATTTCTGGCACGCTACATGTCGAATCGGATCGATGAGGTTGACGTGGGCCTGTATTGGACGTCGCCAGATTCTCTTCTCCGAGATGCGATTGCCCTACATCTGGGAAACCAGTAGGTACCGATACCGCTGCTCCCTGGACCTCTCCTGGGGGCCCCCAACGGGAAAACGGGCGAAGGGTGGAGATATGGCTACCTCTTCCTCCCCTGGAAATCGATCTCGAATCGGATCGAGCAGATCGACATGGGCCTGTCTTGGACGCCCCCGGACTCTCTCCTTCGACATGTAGTTGCCCCACATCCCGGGCTCGAACGGGCCGGTCCCCTGCCACCCCCCGCGCACGGGCGACAGCACGGCCTCTGGGGCGGCGAGGTATCTGCACTCGCGAGCAGCGCACACACAGACACACAGACACACATACACACACAGACACACAGACTTACACACACACACAGACACACATACACAGACGCACACACACACACACACCACACCACACGCACACCACACACACACACCACACGCACACACACAGACACACAGAAACACACACACACACCACACCACACGCACACACACAGACACACACACACACACAGACACCACACACGCATACCCATGAGGGGGACGGAGCGGGCTACGGGCGCGTGTTGTCGAAGGGGGGTCCCCGTTCCAGTGGGAGCCTCTCCTGGGGTCCGACAACCCGAACCCCTCCCTCCGACCCCTCCATGGGTATGGGCGTGTTTGTTCGTTCGTCACCTTGAGGCGCTGCCCCCAAGATTTCCCAGGCTTCCTTCGGTGGCAACTCATGGGAGCCTCCCATGCCATCTTGTCGGCTCTTGCGGATCGACACGCCATATCGACGCGAATCGACGCTAGATCGACGCTAACCCACGCTAGCCGACGTTGAGTCGGCGCTATCTCACCGACTCCCAGGCGCGCATCGACGCCAGTCGACGCCAAATACACAATTGCGAGGGTACACAAGGCTCCCATGACTTGCCACCGAAATATCCGTATCCGCGCCGTCGCGAACTGCATTCCAGGGCGCCATCGCGCCTGCGGATACGCGATGGCGCGGATCCGGTCCGCGCGAGGCCTCTGCGAACAAAAACGCCCCACTGACCGCGGGGTCGGGGCCCCTGGGGCCCGGCCCGCGAGGCCGCGGATACGGACATAGATGTTCGCCCATGCTGCACCGTGGCCATCGCCCCTGGTCAGGCCAACTATGGGCCAAGGACCAGTTCACGGCGTGGCTTTTCAATCCGAAACTTATCCTCTACTGTCGAGTGGTCGTCAAACGGGGGGTCAACACAAGGGGGGAGGGGGGGCGATCGAGTGCTGCAGAAGGGGCCGTAAAGAAGTCATTCCGGGCCCCGAAAGGGCTGGCCCAGAAGGGGCCCTTTGGGGCCTCGGAGGCGCCCCTTTCTCCACCCCTCCTTATTATGCCTCCACCCTTCACTGACTACCTACCAGACCACCTCAACCTAACCCGAAGACCCGAATATCGGGTTGGGGGGGGGAGGTACGGGTTCCACACGTGTTTTTTCAATGTTTCCCAGCGCCCCCCCCCCCTGGGAATGGAGGGCAAATAGGATCCCTTCGGGTTGGGCTGGGGTGGCTGGGTGGGTGGCGACCCACCGACCGAACACAAGACTTCGGGGACAATCGAAAATGGATGCGGGACAAAAACTGCCCCGATTCGGGCCTCACGGGGCCGCGAATGGAACCAAAAAACCGTGCCGGCGAGTGTCAAGGTATGCGCCTCCCTGGCCGGGAGAAGCGAGGGGGGGACGCGCGGTCGGGCACTGCCGCTTGGCGTGCCGCGGCGGTTGCCCCAGCAGAACACGCCGTGCCGGGCGGGGCGTTTGGGCGTGGAGGCGCGGGTGGCGTGTCGCGCCGACGCGAACTGGTCCGATCCAGCGCTTCTGTTTGCGACTTCGGCCCTCCGGCTTCGTTTTCGCGGCCCGGGGGCTGCTGCGGAAAACCAACCCTGGGGACGCGGTCGGGACCGCACGGGGCCGAAGGATGGAGGAAAAACATACGGGCGACACGCTTCACTGGCCAGGCCAAGCCAGGGGAGCCTCTCGCACCATCTTGTCGGCGCTTGCGAATGGACACGAATCGACGCTAGTCGACGCTACCCCGTGCAAAATTTACGTTCGCCCGCGCAGATCGACCGCGAGTCGGCGCCATATTATCGATTACCAGACGCTGACCACGCTACTGAACTGAGGATGACATTACGGATAACGGCACGTCCGGAGCACACGATGTTCCAATGATTTGCCGCCGAATACACCCCCTGGGATCCGACGTCTCGGAAAATGCCGCAACGTGGAAAGCCAGGCATCTGGCGTTCGATTTCTTCGATGCGTGGACCCCCAGAGATCTAGACTCGCCTACAACTCCGGCTTTTCCTCCAGAATCGTCCATAGATGGTTCCCAAGCCTTTTGATCGGCGGCGCACCCATGGGGAAAGGAGAAAAATCATGCCTCCTCAAAAAGATTCGGAAGACTCTTGGCCTTCTGACAAGTTTTCGAAGCATTCCCCGAGCAGAAGAAAACCTCCCATCGCTCGCAGCCAATTTGAAGGCCCCCGAGCAAACCGAAAACGGCCGCGACGCTATCTTCATCCCGGCTTCGTCCTACATATCCAGACCTCAGGCACCATGCTTGTTTCAGAACGTCGACCCCCAGAAACTTCGACCCTTTCCCCTGGGCCCCGGCTTTTCCTCCAAAGCCGTTTGTGTTGCGCGGCCTCGAGGCCCAGCGAGGGCCCCCTCCCGGCTGAAGATCGCGAGATTTCTCCCGCCAGGACTTGTCCTCCTCCGCCTCCTCCTCCTGTTCCTCCACCGACTCCTCCTCGTCCTCCTCGTCCTCCTCGTCCTCCTCCTCCTCCTCCTCCTCCTCCTCCTTCTCCTCGCCCTCCTCCTCCTCCTCCTCCTCCTCCTCCTCCTCCTCCTCCTCCTCCCCCTCCTCCCCCTCTTCCTCCTCCTCTTCCTCCTCCTCCTCCTCCTTCTCCGCCTCCTGGTCCTGGTCGTGGTCGTGGCTTTGAAGACCCCGAATGGGGAGTTCGGCCTGCTCTGGGCAAAGCAGGTCCTGGCATGTTCGACCCCGAACGGCAGCGACTGACGTGGCGGCGAACATGTACTGAGCATTTTCTCAAGGTGGAGGGCTCAGGGTGAAATCCACATGGGCATATGCACCTCGAGAATCAATCCGTCTCGTGATCCACGAAGATTCACCTCTTGAAGATTCAAGCCTCGAGAATTCATCGAAACGGCACTTCGGATTTCACCCTGTGCCCTCCACACAGAGAGAATGCTCGGATGTAAGAAATATGTACGCTCATGGAAGCGAGTGGGCACAGCGAAATCAATCCCCGCGACGGCCGCGGCCTCGGCCGCAGCGACGGCTCGCGTTCCAGCTCCTGTCCTGACTGCTGTCCGGGGACCCGGACGCAAGCCGCTGGCCTGGGCCTGGCCCGCTTGGCAACTGCAAGTCTGGCGGCTGGTGGTGCAGCACCGCTGGAGGGCCAACTGGGTTACCAGCAGCGGCAGGCGCAACAAGGCCCCTGGGCACCGTCAACCCAGACACCGTCATGGCGCGGCCGCCCGCAGGGCGGCAGGAGACGGCCGTACTCATCGGGGTCTGGCGGGTGGGCCCCAGGCGCGGGGCGCCAAGGGGGGCACCATCGTCTGCGCACTGTTGCTGCTCGAGCGCCGAGCCGTGGCACGCGGTGGCGAGGCAGCGGAGTAGGCCAGGGCCAGGCCAGCAGGAGGCGGGCTGACGGGCTGCCCCGCCGCGTGCGGGCGCCCAGGCTGTTGCGGTGGCTGCAGGCGAGAGCTGCTCGGCCCCGCAGGAATGCATGTTTACGTCACGCTCCCGAGCATCCCTGTATGCATCGACGTACCTTGCCGCCCTCCCCGCGAGCCAGCTCTACGAGTCCGCGGCAACGCGCGCGTCAGTTGGCGTGGCATGCCCGCAGGCGAGGGCCAGGGAGCGCAGGGCCTGGCGGTGCACCAAGGCGGCGGGGGCTGGCGCAGCTAAGCCAACGCTGGAGGGAGGCTGGCCTGAGGACTGGCCGGGGGTACCTCGGCAGCACTTGCGGATGGCTGGGGGGCGTCGGGCTGCGCAAGGGCGGGCGGCGAGGTGGAGCCGGCGGCGAGGTGGAGCCAGGCCGGCTGGCCGATGTGCTGGGCGTTGCCCACTGACAGGGGCAGTCGGAACCATCGCTGGCTGCACCTGGCGCTGGCGGGCACCAAGAAGCGTGGCGATCGGGCCGCGCGCCGCTCCCCCGTAAATCACAAGCAGCGACTCCGCCACGGAAAGGTTGAGCTGGCCTGCCCCAATCGTGGACGTCTGGACAGCCTCTTCCTCCTCCTCCCCGTCCCCGTCCTCCTCCTCCTCCTCCTCCTCCTCCTCCTCCCCTTCCTCCACGTGTTTCTCCTCCTCCTCCTCCTCCTCCTCCTCCAAAGCACTAGACGCTGGTGGCATCTAAATCCCCGAGGATGTTGCATCCCACCTTCTCCTCCTCCTCCTCCTCCTCCTTCTCCTCTTCCTTATCCTCCCCATCCTCTTTCTCCTCCACCTCCTCCTCCTCATCATCATCATTATCATCATCACCATCATCAGCATCGTCATCATAAACATCATCATCATCATCATCATCATCATCATCATCATCATCATCAGCATCAGCATCATCATCATCATCATCATCATCATCATCAACATCAACATCAACATCGACATCATCATCTTTCTCCGCCGCTTCCTTCCCCTCCTCCTCCTCCACCTCCTCCATTCCTTATCCGTATACAGAACTTGTCCGGTCGCACCCCGAGGCTAATTTGTAGGGCGGGCGGGCGTTTCGCCAAAGACTTCCTTGCCACTTATGACTCTGAAGCTTCAAAAATGGTCACAGCTTCACAAATGGAGGGCGGGCCGTTTTCAAAATGTGGCTGTCGCCTCAGCGCCGCGCACATTCGTTTAAACAATTTGCGCAAAAGTTTCAAGGATTGAGGGGAGGTGTTTCCAAAATGTGCCTCTCGCCTGAGCGCCGCGCACATTCGTCTTGGACACTTGCAAGGGGCTGACGGATTCAAAGCGGATCGTTTTCAAAATGTGGCTCTCACCTGAGCGCAGCGCACATTCGTCTTAAAACTCTGCAAGAGTTTCACGGATTGAGGGCGGGTGGTTTTCAAACTGTGGCTCTCGCCTGAGCGCCGCGAACACTCGTTTTTAAAATTTGCAAGAGATTCACGGATTGAGGGCGGTTCCTTTTCAACATGTGGCTCTCGCCGTAGCGCCGCGCACATTAGTTTGAAAAAAATGTCACAATTTCACAGGTTCCCATGATCAACAGACCAGAAATTGTGTTTGGAGAGATTCAGGATTATGCGGGTGCAGCAATTACGTTGGTTCGCTGTGTCGAAATCCCAAACATGGCGTTCTGGCACGATTTCACATCGCCCGGACGCAGCAGTCAACTTGGTCCGTGGCGTGGGGATCCCGAGAACAATGTTTTGGCGTGCTTCAAGGTCTTCAAACGGTTGTCTTCTAACGAGGCAGTTCCCTCGATGGAAATGAGCCGTTGAGGGAGCTTGGAGGGAGGGTCAATTCCAACATCGTTGATGACTCTTGGGTTTACCCTGGTCCTCCTCCTCCTCCTCATCATCATCATCCTTCTCCCTCCTCTTCCTCCTCCTCCTCCTCCTCCTCCTCCATTCCTTTTCCGTATACATAATTTCTCCCTGTCGCACCCCGAGGCCAGTTTTTAGGGCGGGCCGGGCGTTTCGACAAAGACTTCCTAACCATTTATGACCCTGGAGCTTAAACATTGGCAACAGCTTCACGGATGGAGGGCGGGACGTTTCCAAAATGTGACTGTCTCCTCACCGCCGCGCACATTCGTCTCAACAATTTGCGCAACAGTTTCAAGGATTGAGGGCGGGTTGTTTCCAAACTGTGGTTCTCGCCTGAGCGCGGCGCACATTCGTCTTGGAAATTTGCCAGAGCTTCGCGGATGGAGGGCGTTTTTTTTCCAAACGGTGGTTCTCGCCTGAGCGCGGCGCACATTCGTCTTGGAAATTTGCAAGCGCTTCACGGATTGAGGGCGGGCCGTTTTCAAAATGTGCCTCTCGCATGAGCGCCGCGCACATTCGTCTCGGAAATTTGCAGGAGGTTCACGGATTCAAAGCGGATCGTTTTCAAAATGTGGCTCTCGCCTCAGCGCGGCGCACATGCGTCTTGAACTTTTGCAAAGAGGTTCACGGATTGAGGGCGCTCCGTTTCAAAATGTGGCTCTCGCCGCAATGCCGCGCCCATTCGCAGTAAACGGCTGCAAGAGTTCCACGGGGTCCCAGCATCAGCGTATCAGAAATGGTGTGTTGGAAAGATTCAGGACTGCGCGGGTGTAACAATTACGTGTGCTGAAATACTAGGAATGGCGTTCTGGCACGATTCCAGATCGCCCAGACGCAGCAGTCAACTTGATCCGTTCGTGGGAATCCCGAGAACAATGTTTTGGCATGCTTCCGGATCTTCAAACCGGTGTCTTCCAACGAGGCAATTCCATCAATGGAAATGAACCGTTGTATGGGGCCTATGAGGAGGGAACTTGGAGGGAGGGTTACGTATAATTCCAACGTCGTTGATGACTTTTGCGTTTACACTGGTGCTCCTCCTCCTCCTCCTCCTCCTCCTCCTCGCCCTCAACCTCGTCCTCGTCGTCGTCCTCGTCCTCCTCCTCCTCCTCATCCTCCTCCTCCTCCTCCTTCCTGCTCCTCCTCCTCCTCCTCGTTCTCCTCCTCCTCTTCCTCTTCCTTTTCCTCCTCCTCCTCCTCCGCCTCCTCCTCCTCTTCCTCCTCCTCCCTCTTCCCTCCTCTCTCCTCCTCCCTCCTCCTCCCTCCTCACTTCTCCCTCCCCCTCCTCCCCCTCTTCTCCTCCTCCTCTCCTCCTTCCTCCTCCTCCTCCTCCTCCTCCTCCTCCTCCTCCTCCTCCTCCTCCTCCTCCTCCTCCCTCTGTGTGTGTCCGTGTGTGTGTGTTAACACGCAAGGCCGCTACCAATACAGCATGCCTCTCTGCTGAGCGATTTGGCTGCTCACGGTCTCACCCTGCTCGCACGCCGCCTGGACGCGAGGCTCCTGAAAGGAGCTGCACATGATCTGTCCATGACTCGCGAGGCTCTGGGTGTGGTGTTCGAGCCACAGGCGCGTGCACTCTTGATCCGCTGTAGTGGTAACGGCCGCGCGTGCTAAATCACACACACACACACGGATGGAGAGGGAGGAGGGGAGGAGGAGGAGGAGGGGAGGAGGAGGAGAAGGAGGAGGCGGAGGAGCAGGAGAAGAGGAGGAGGAGGAGAAAGAGCAGGAGAAGGAGCAGGAGAAGGAGAAGGAGGAGGAGGAGGAGTAGTAGTAGTAGTAGTAGTAGGAGGAGGAGGAGAAGGAGGCAACCGAAGTGCAGCAGATCTGGGAGCCCTGCGGCCTCCGGGGCCGCCCGGCCGTCAACCGCCTCCACGCGCTGCAGCCGCACCCCGGGCTCCCCCTCCGCCCAGCTGCGCGCGTGCGCCCAGCGGCCCGCGTAGCTGTCCAGGTTGATGCAGAGCACCCAGACGTCTTCCCTGCAGGAGGGTCATACCCTTTTCCCTTCGCGGCGATCACGGGGCGTCACGAGGGGAGGGACGGGGGGGGGGTGCTCGGCACCACAGGCTGTGGTGCTGGCGTCGGGCGCTCTGTGGCAGTGCCGGGGGACGCACGGGGGGGGGGGTGCGTAGCGCGGGCACTTCCCCCAGCACTTCCCCAGGCATGCCCGCCGGATCGCGTGTCGCTCCGCTTCGCGGTGTGGGAGGCCGGGAGCAGCTCGGCACGGGGACCCCCGGAGACCGCCCAGGGCACAGGCCCGCGACGTCATGTTTTTTTGCCATGGCGTCGACGCCCAGAGGTCTCGACCCGTTTCCCAGGAGTGGTCCTTCCTCCTTGAGTACAGTCGAGGCGTTGACCTAAGGAACCCTGAATAAGGAACGAGGCCTCTGTTTCCCATAAGTTCAACCTCGATTTCCTATGGAAGCCCTCAGGAAAACCCGAGGCAAATTCTGAAACAATCAAGGAACACCGAGCCCCTCCCCAGCGAAAAGGGTTCCTTCTGCAGCGCCCCGACTGTAGATTCTTTTGACGGTCCCGAGGCCCAGTCAGGGCCCCTGAAGGCCGAAAACGGTGAAAAACCTTCCTCGTGACTTTTGGCAGCACGACGGGTCTCCAGGAGCGTGTCGCGTGGAGGCGGGGTGGGCCCGAAGCGGTGGAGCGACGCGCCAAGCCAAACCCCTCGACGGCGCGTGAGCCCCGACGAGCCGCGCCCCGCGGAATCCTCGGGAACTCCGCGCCGCCGTCCCGGCCGCCCATTAAAAGAAAACGTTGTTCTCTGTAACCATGATGTCTTGTTCTCATTACTAAAACATTTCTTAACCATAAATAAACCTTTTTCCTCGTTCATCAAACTTTTTCTCGGTAATAAGTTTCCCCAGTAGTAGAAATTGTTTAACGATAAGTTCTCTGAGCTCCGCGCGGGTTTTCGCATCGGCGCTGGACCCTCTCGCTGGCGCGCAGAGCGCGCAGGGGGCAGGTGCCGCCAGGCGGCCCTGGCGCCGATCCAAGACATCCTCGAGAAGCTCCAATAATCACATATATATATATATATATATGATTGCAATTTTGTGCGTCCTCAAGCTGCGCGAGCCCCGGCCGTCGAATGTCTCTGCCACTTGTTTTTCATCCTGAATCATTCTCTGACGATCCCCAGGTCAAGTGAAGACCTCCGGAGGCCGAACACGCCCAAAGACCAGCCGCTCCAACTTTTTCGACTCCTCGGGTCTTCGGGAGGGGAATGGCTGACCACTGCTAGCGCGGACCCCGTTACGTGAACCCCGACGACCGACGCCCTGTGGAGGAGCTCGTTCTCAGAGTCCTCCCAGGTGGGTTCGGACAATCTCACCGCATCGCCGATGCATCGCGTTGGCGATGCATCGACGACGTTGGCGATGCATCGGCGTCATCGGCGTGGAGGAACTCTGGCTCCACATCGCGCCGCAGCGCCTGTGCATCGGCGATGCGGGGCGATCCTCCCTTCGAACCAATCTGGGAGGCCTCGGGCACGCGACACCCGGCGACCGGCGACCCGGGGAGGAGCCCGGCCTCGGATCGGGCCTCGGTCAGGAGCTTGCTTGATCGCGGCATAACCTGAATGCACTATTCAGGCGTACTGCCATCAAGAAGCACGGCACCCGCTTCCGACAACAACCCATCCACCCCCAGTCAAGTCAAGTCAAGGACGCCTTGCACCCGAGGGTGCGTGAGCAGGGGTGACACGTATAGGAAATAATCACCACATGCAGCCAGAATGCCTTCAGCTTCCGGCCCAAGCCTTCACCGCGCGCTCCCACGCTCTAACTCGAACATTTCTCGGATCGCCACCGTGGTCTGCCATTTGCCAGGGGCCTCGCCTAGGCCTGGGGCACGAGCAGTCGACGGCGGGCGTGGGGCCGCCGCAGGCCCCAAGGGGGAAGCTAGAAACTCTGAACAATACTTCGGACGCCCGAAATGGGTACAGTCGAGGCGTTGAACTAAGGAACCCTAAATAAGGAACGAGGCCCCTATTTTCCATAAATTAAACTTCGATTTCGCATCGAAAACATGAGGAAAACCTGAGGCAAGCTGTGAAACACTTACGGAACACGGAGCCCCTCCCCAACGAAGAGGGTTCCTTCTTCAGGGCCCCGACTGTACGGAAAGAATGGGAACAATGCCCAACAACAAATGTTGTCCCAAACCAACAGCGGCAGCTGTTGGGCAGGCGCCCGTCTGTCTCGAATGGACACAGGCCGCGGCGGCGTGGACAGCGAGTCCTGCTCAAAATGAACAAGATCCGCTGTTGGGCATTGTACCCATTCTGTCCGTGCCCATATCGTTCGTGCAGAAGCAGAAATACAACGCGCGATAGGCCTGGTCTGCTGAGAAGAGGCCGACCGCCCCGGCATTCCTACAGGCCTGCCCCGAAACGCTCTTAGAACTTAACACATGTTCTGAGAACAATCCCATTGGTCTTGGAACATCAGCCCGATGTGTTGATACGCGGCGGTCTGAGGCAGCAGTGTTCTTGGAACAGTTCGTGCCAACCACACTAGGTTCTCAGAACATTTTTCTGGCCATCGCTCGGACGTCCATTCCCTGTGTTTTTTTCGGTTTCTTGCGTGGTTTCTTCGCCAAGTGAGCAAGGCTGCTCCTCGACGGTCCTCGCCGAAGGAACAATGCACACGCCCGAGCGATGCAAATTCTCTGGTAAGTGGGCCTACAGGCAAGCTGGGACGCTGTGCCACTGCTCGAGTGCTTGGCCTGGGGGCGGTAACCACCCCCAGGCCAATCTCGGACCGAACTTTGGTCGGGGATCTTCTGAGCCGGGTCAATCCAGACCCGGGTCAGCAAGAAACCAAAAACTGCAATGCAGGAAAAAAACTGCAACGCAGGTCTTCGCAAACCTGGGTCAGCCAATATGCGCGGCCGCCTCGCGGCCACGAGCGGCTCGCTAGCCCCGGTCAGCCAGAGGGGGTCTTCGCAGGATCCTGCAGGGTCCGGTGCCCTGGCTGACCCCCGTTTGCATTGACCCCCGTCTCGAGGCTCCCGACTCGGGTCACCTTCGACCCCGCCGGCGGCGGGCACGTCTTCGGGGCCCCGTCCTCGGGAGCTCCGCGCCGCCCGCGCCGGGCCGCCCCGCGGCGCCCGCGGCGGGGCCGCCCCGCGGCGCGAGGCCGCCGCGCGGCGGCCCGCGGCCGCGCCCGCGCCGCGCCGCCGCGGGCCCGCAGGCCGCCAGCAGCGCGGCCGCGCCGCCCGCGAGCGCGCCGGCGGCGGCGAGGCCGCCGCCCCGCACGGGCGGAGCGCCGCGCCCCTGGCGTTAAGTCGGGCGTGTCCCCCTGCAGAGGGATTTTTGACGAGAGATAAAAAGATACCCCACAAATGCTCCAAAGTGGTCCAAAAGTACTCAAAAAATGATTCCCAGACTAGATCTTGGCTATCTTTGAATATTCCCTCTGCAGGGGGACGGGCCCGACTTACTCCTGGCGGTCATCGTCGTCGTCGTCGCCGTCGCCGTCGCCGTCGTCGTCGCCGCCGTCGTCGTCGCCGTCGTTGTCGCCGTCGTCGTCGTCGTCGTCCTCGTCGCCGTCGTTGTCGTCGTCATCGTCGTCGTCGTCCTCGTCGCGGTCGTCGTCCTCGTCGGCGTAGTCGTCGTCGTCGTCGTCGTCGTCGTCGCATCGTGGTGGTCATCGTCGTCGTCGTCGTCACATGGTGGTCGTCGTCGCCGTCGTCGTCGACGATCCTTGCGCTGCAAGTTGTCCACGACACTGGCGGTCTTGTCGCTCGCCTTCTCGGGCCCCGCGGGGGCCTTGCGGAGCGACGCGGCTCGAGGAAGATGACGCGGGAAGAGATCAGACCTGGGGCCATGGGCGTGCTTGTTGTTCGCGAGGCTCCGATGTTCTGCGTCGTCGGATCTCAGGGTATTTCGCAGCGGGAGGCGTCGTCGTCGTCGCCGTCGTCGTCGCCGTCGTCGTCGTCGTCGTCGCCGTCGTCGTTCGCGTCGTCGCCGTCGTCGTCGTCGTCGCCGTCGGCGTCGTCCTCGTCGTCGTCGGCGTCGTCCTCGTCGTCGTCGTCGTCCTCGTCGCGGTCGTCGTTCTTGTCGTCCTCGTCGTCGTCGTCGTCCTCGTCGCGGTCGTCGTTCTTATCGTCGTCGTCGTCGTCGTGGTGGTCGTTCTCGTCGTCGTCGTGGCCGTCCCCGTCGTCGTCGTCGTTGTCGTCGTCCCCGTCGTCGTCCCCCGGTGCCTCCGCCTGCCCCTGGTGGCTCCCCCCTCCCGCCGGGCCTGGGCCCTCCCTCGCGCTCCTTCGCCGCTCCATGTGCCTTCTCCTCCTCCTCCTCGTTCGCTCGTTCGGTCATTCGTTCGTCGGGCAAGCTGGGTCGATTCCCAAGCCCGGGGAGGAGGCGAGACAGGGCACGATGGAGACGGCGGCGCCGAGAATTCCCAGGATCCTCCTCCTCTTCCTCCTCCTCCTCCTCCATTCCTTTTCCTTATGAATAGTTCTCCCTGCCGCAGACCGAGGCCAGCTTTTAGAGCGGGCCGGCCGTTTCGCCTGAGACTTCCTTATTAGTAACGACCCTGAAGTTTAAACCATGGCAACAATTTCGCACATGGAGGGCGAGTGGTTTTTAAACTGTGGTTCTCGCCTTAGCGCCGCGCACATTCGCTTCCAAACTTTCACGAGCTTCACGGGGTGAGGGCGACTGGTTATCCAAAATGTGGCTCTCGCCTGAGCGCCGTGCGCACTCGTGCTAAACAATTGCCAGAGCTTTACGGATTGAAGGCGACTGGTTTTCAAATGTGGCTCTCGCCTTAGCGCCGCGCACATGCGTTTTGACTCTCGCTTTAGCCCCGCGTGCATTCGTTTTATAGATTTGCAAGAGCTTCACGGATTGAGGGCGGTTGCTTTTCAAAATGTAGCTCTCGCCATAACGCCGCGCGCATTCGTTTACACACTTTACAGGAGTTTCGCGGATTCGCATAATCAGCGTACCAGAAATTTTGTTGGACAGGTTCAGGGTTGTGCAGATGCAACAGCTACGTTGGTTCGCAGTGCTGAAGTCCCAGGAATGGCGTCCTGGCACGGTTCAGGCTCGCCGAGACGCAACACTCAAGTTGACCCGTGGCGTTGGAATCCCGAGAACCATGTTTTGGCATGCTTCAGAATCGTCATTCAGTTGTCTTCCGACGAGGCAGTGAAAATGAACCGTTGTAGGAACCTATGAAAGGGAACTCGGAAGGAGGGTGTATTCAACATTGTTGATGACTCTTGGGTTTACGCTGGTCCTCCTCCTCCTCCTCCTTCTCCTCCCCTCCTCGAGGCTCGATGCTCTGGCTCTGGTACCTCCTGCTCCTCCTCAGCTTGCTCCTCCTCCTCCTCTTCCTCCTTCTCCTCTTCCTCCTCCGCCTCCTCTTCCGCTTCCTCCTCCTGGGCGACGGTCGCTGATGGCGTCTGGATCCTGCAAAGATGTTGCTTCCCTCCTCCTCCTCTTCGTCCTCCTCCACCCTCTCCCCCTCCCATCCTCGATCCTCCTCCTCATCCTTCACCTCCTCCTCCCCATTCCTCCTCCCATTCCTCCTCCCCCTCCTCATCCATCGCGCTTCCTGCTAACCAATTCCTCTCCTTCCCCGCCGGGCGTTTCGCCGGACTACTTCTGCACCGCGTATGACCCGGACGCTGGACTTGCAGAAATTTCACGGACGGAGTGCGGGCCGTTTTCAAACTGTGGCCCTCGCCTTCGCGCTGCCCACATTCGTTTTAAAAGTTCGCAAGAGCATCACGGGTAAGGGGGCGGAAAGTGTTCAAAATGTGGCGCTCGCCTGAACACCGCGCACATTCATCCTGAAAGTTCGCCTCAGCTTCGCGGATGGATGGCGGGAAAAGTTCAGCATGTGGACCTCACCTCAGCGCTGCGCACATTCGTCGTGCATGTTCGCAAGAGCTTCACGGATGGACGGCGGGAAGTTCTCTTAACGCGCGGATCCAGCCTTGGCGCTGCGCACATTCGTCTGGCAGGCTCGGAAGAGCTTCGCGGATGGAGAGCGGGATCGTCTTGTAATGTGGCTCCCGCCCCAGCGCCACGCACATCCGTCGTGAACGATTGCAGTAAGCTCGGGGATAGAGGGCGGGCCGTCCGTTTCCAAACAGTGGCCCTCGCCTTCGCGCGGGGCAGACACGCAAGAGCTTCACGGACGGATGGCGGACAGACTTCAAAACGTGTGGTCTTCGCCTCAGCACCGCGCAGGTTCGTCCTGAAAGTTCGCACGAGCTGCACGCCTCGACGCCTCGCGCGGTGGTCGTCGTCGTCGTCGGTCGTCGGTCGTCGAATTCGTCGTCGCCGTCGCCGCCGCCGCCGCCGCCGTCGTCGTCGTAGTCGTCGTCGTCGTCGTCGTGGTGGTCGTTCTCGTCGTCGTCGTCGTCGTCGTCGTGGTGGTCGTCGTCGTCGTCGTCGTCGTCGTCGTGGTGGTGGTCGTCGTCGTCGTCGTCGTCGTCGTCGTCGCGGCGTCGTCGCCGGCGCGGGCCTCGCTCGGCGGCGCGCGGCGCGGCGCCAACGCCAGCGCCAGCGAGCCGCCGGGCGCCGCCGCGGCGCGGGCGGGGCGCACCGCAGCGGGGCGCGGCATGGCGCCCAGACCTCGGCGCCCCGCGCGGGGCCGGCGCTCCCCACGGGCGCGAGCTGCCGCTACGAGGGCCGCCGCGTCCTGCTACTCGTCCTCCTCCTCCTCCTCCTCTTTCGTCTTTTTCTTCTTCTTATCCTGCTCCTTCTCATCATGATAATCAGCATCAGCATCATTATTAACATCATCAGCATCAGCATCAGCATCAACATCAGCATCAGCATCAGCATCAGCATCAGCATCAGCATCATCATTACCATCATCATCTTCCTTATCATCATCACCATCACCACCATCATCATCATCATCACCATCATCATCATCATCATCATCGTCATCAGCAGCATCATCATCGTCATCAGCAGCATCATCATCAGCATCATCCTAATCCTCATCTTCATCATCATTTCCAACCTCATCCTCAACTTCACCCTCCTCCTCCTCCTCCTCCTCCTCCTCCTCCTCCTCATCGTCAACATCAGCCTAATCCTCATCATCAGTATCAGCAGCAGTATCATCGGCATCATCATCCTCATCCTCATCCTCCTCCTCAGCATAATCATAATCATAAGCATAATCATCATCATCATCATCATCAGCATCATCATCATCAGCATCATCATCAGCATCATCATCATCAGCATCAGCATCAGCATCAGCATCAGCATCAGCATCAGCATCAGCAGCATCATCATCATCATCATCATCATCATCATCATCATCATCATCATCAGCATCATCATCAGCATCATCATCAGCATCATCATCAGCATCATCATCGTCATCATCACCCTCCCCCCCCTTCTCCCCCTCATCCTGCTCTCCGCCGTGCTCCCCCCCCCTCCTCCTCCTCCTCCTCCTCCTCCTCCTCCTCCTCCTCCTCCTCCTCTCCTCCTCCTCCTCCTCCTCCTCCTCCTCCTCCTCCTCCTCCTCCTCCTCCTCCCCTCCTCCTTCTCCTCCTCTCCTCCTCCTCCTCTCTCCTCCTCCTCCTCCTCCTCCTCCTCCTCCTCCTCCTCCTCCTCCTCCTCCTCCTCCTCCTCCTCCTCCTCCTCCTCCTCCTCCTCCTCCTCCTCTCTTCCTCCTCCTCCTCCTCCTCCTCCTCCTCCTCCTCCTCCTCCTCCTCCTCCTCCCCTCCTCCTCCTCCTCCTCCTCCTCCTCCTCCTCCTCCTCCTCCTCCTCCTCCTCCTCCTCCTCCCCTCTGGAGCCTCCGGGCGCCCTCCGTGGAGCGCGCGCCGTCCCGGAGCGCCCCCGGGGGGGGGTCGCCGAGGAACGGTGCGGCGGCAGGCCGCGCGGCGACCTCGGAAGCTCCCGAACGAAGTGACCCCCCCCTCCCCTTCAGAACTCGTGGGGGGCGGGGGCAGGGCTCGCAGGCGGCCCCCTACAAGAGGCCCCCGAGAGGCCCCACGAAGCTCCCGAAGGCCCCCAAGCTCCCCATTCGGCGACCCCCCAGGGGGGGGGGGTCGCCGAGAAACGGTGCGGCGGCGGGCCGCGCAGCGACCTCGGAAGCACCAGGAGGCCTCACCGCGCGGCCAAGTCCCAGCTAGTAGCGTCCCTGCGGGCCGCTTTGCCGGGCCACATTTTTGCCCGAACGTACCAAAGAACCACAACCGCCGTCAGCTCGGCGCCCTGGCCTCTTCTGAATCTCCTTCGCTTCCTTCTTGATGCATTTCGCTTCCTGCTTGGGACGCCCAGCAGGCTTTAGAAGGAGACTGCTGGGAGGTTTTCGTCGGAAGGATTGGAGAGGATCAAGCCCCATTGGGGGGCTAATACGCCAGAGTGGGCCTCGGATCAAGCGGGATTAAGCCGGATTAAGCGGGATTGAGCGAGACTAAGCGGGAGCAAGCCGGATTAAGCGGGATTCATTAAGCTGGATTTCGGACCAGGGCGAAAACAGAATTTGACCTCCCAGGAGTTGCATCCGAGCAGGCTGCACAGTCGGGCCGCTGAAAGCGGGAACGCCAGAGAGAGAGAACGAGGCCCCTCTTGGGCGCCAACAGCGTCAGGGCGCAAGAGGAGGGCTAGAGGAACAACTGCGGAAGGACCGGAGGAGCAGTGAGCCCTCTCCGAAGCCAAACTGGTCCTTCTCTCGGCGCCCTTGCTTTGGCTGAGGATCTTGGAACCCCTATCCCTCGAGACGTCCTCGTGGAAGGGCACACATGTCTAAACGGTTCGGTCACCCTGGATCCCCACTGACCCACCACACGGTGCGGTCACCGCACCGCGTGGGGGCGCCCGAGGCTCTCTGGTGGCCCTCTTGCGAGCCGCTGCAGGGTCCTCTCGGGGCCCTCTTGGGGCCACGCTCTACTCGCCATCGCTCGGACCTCCCTTCTCCGTGCATTTCTCGATATCGCGCGTTTATTACTTCGCTAGATGGTCCAATCTGCTCCTCGATAATAGGAAAAACGGTATATACATAAACTGCTTTCGCTCCGCGCCGGAGGCGCCGCCAGGGGGGAGCCCGGCGCGGATCCATCACATCCGCGCGGAAAGCCAAACGTTTACGTTTATGCCGTGCTGCTTCTTCTCTTCCAATCGAGGAGCAGCTGATTGGATCATCTCACGAAGCAGCACTCGCACGAGATCGAAGAATGCACGGAGAATGGACGTCCGATGTATTTCTTGTTCCTCGGTCGAGCGCCCTCGCCGGAACAAAAAGGCACGCGTCCGAGCGATGCCCAGCCCAGGGGGAGTTCTCAGCGCTGCGCGTACACACGCGCCTCGGCGCCCCGATCACGCGTGGGGGGCGGAGGAGGACGAGGGGCAGGAGGAGGAGGAGGAGGAGGAGGGGGAGGAGGAAGAGGAGGAGGAGGAGGAGGAGCAGACGGCGGGGGAGGAGGAGGAGGAGGAGGAGGAGGCGGAGGAGGAGGCGGAGGAGGAGGCAGGAGGAGGAGGAGGAGGAGGAGGAGGAGGAGGAGCAGACGGCGGGGGAGGAGGAGGAGGAGGAGGAGGAGGAGGAGGAGGAGGCGGAGGAGGAGGCCCGTGCTCGGAGCAAGGCTCGCGGCGGGGGCCGACAGGCCCGGGGCTGTTCGCCTTTGTCGGCGCCCCCTCGTGGCCCACGGCGGAAGGCCTGCGCAAGCACAAGGCACAAAGCTTTGAGCAGGGGCGGACCATCCCGGCATCATTACATTGGACATTTTTCAAACACATTGGATTTGTTTTATTTGAGAATATAGGAATGAAATACATGATCAATGCATGACTGAGCTTATGCCTGAACTCATCGTTGTTTTAAACACTAAATCCTTGCATTTGTCATACATGATTCGCACGCGGAACATGTAGTAAGCACGGCCCTGTATGATGGGCCTTCCACGACATGCTTTTGCAGCTTACGGTCAACCCGTACTACAAGGATGCGGGGTAAGGATGCAAGGGCTTTTGAAGGCCATGACGGCACTTTACGAGCGGGGCGCGGCCAACGAAAATGGCGAAGGATGGACCGGGAAGGCAAAGATGCAAGGGTACCTTTGGGAAGGCTTCCCATCCTTCGTATTCGGGATGACGGTAGAACCCAATGATGGATGTGCTAGCAAAAAACAATCCCAGCCGCGCAAACCTCAAACAGTTCTTCGAACAGGCAAGCCAGGACGCTGCGCCACTGCTCGAAACGGGGCGCGGCCCCGCTGGCTCACGCCGGCCAGCCTGACAGCGCGCAAAAAGGGGCAGTGGAGAGGGGGAGGTTGCTTGGAACGAAACTGATTCTTAGCAGGCGCCGGCCTTGCGTCTACAGACAAGGTTCGCGCCTTCTAAGGAGCCGGAGCGTTTCTGAAAAGCCTCCCCCCCTCCCCCTGCCCCCCTTTGCGCGCCGCCGGCAAAATCCAGGCGGACGTACAGCCAACCCGTATAAGAAGGACGCACAATAAGGACCCGTATAAGGAACCTTGGACGGCCATGACGACACTTTGCGAGTGGGCCGCGGCCACAAAAAGCGGCCAAGGATGGGCTGACAAGGGAGGATGCAACGGTAACCTTGGAAAGTCGCCCATCCTGGCTATGCGGGTCGATTGTAGGAATCGAACGCCGGCACGATTGGGTTCCCACTGTACTCGCCCGCCCTTGGAGGAGTGCACGTGCGGGCGAAACTTGTGTCCATATCCACTGCATCTTGGGGTTTCGGAGTCCCTTCCGCAGAAAGCCGAGGAGCACTGGATATGGATAAAAATCAGGCCCTTACTAGAAGCTCGAATTTCTTTATATCCAGTGTGCCTCGGCCATGCGGCGCCCCTTCCACGAAAATCCAAGACGCCCTGGAGATGGATATGAATACTGCCCGCGTGCGCGCCCGCGGCGATCGCGAGCGCGCCGCAGCCGCACGCGGGCGGCGTGGGGGACCACGCGCAAAGAGAAAGATGCCGGGCAGGCGGTCACAGGGCAGGGGAGCCCAACGGCCACTTGGCCGCGGGAGGAGCCCACAGAACGACCCCCTCGCGGACTGCGAAAAAAACCGAGGGTTATGTTGCTTCCGTCCTGCTTAAGGACTGCATCCCAAAAGTAATCTCGAGCACCCGGAAAAGTGTCAAAAGAGTGTCGAAACAGTGTCGAAAGAGTGTATCCCAGGGCCCGACACGCGCAAACCCCCGAATTCCGGCTATTTTTTAATTGTGCTCGAAATTCTTCCTGGGTTGGAACATCGTAAGCCGATGGGGGGAAGGAGAATGGACCTCATTACGTCGCAACGCGGCAGAGGCAATCCGCGCGCGCCCAGGCGACCCGGGCCGCAGTGCTGCGATCTGTCCCGCGCGCAGGAGGACGGGGGAAGACGAGAGGCGGTCGCTGAGTCGAGAAGAGGGCACAGACGGCGCACTCACGCGGCGAGGAGGGACATGGGCATTTTCTTTTTGTGTGTAGCAACAAAAAAAATACGAGATCCGCGAAGGCCTCCGGCAGTTCCTGCGCATGCAGCAATGTCGAATTCTTACTGTTATTATTCCCCCCCCTCTTCGGGGTGAGTGGGTGACGACGGTCGCGAAGCGGGTTCGGTGCAGCACTCGCCATCATGGGCTTGTCGAAAAAGACGACCAACAGGAAGGATACGCACTTCAATCCGTACGCGGCTGGCAAAAGCCTGTGGAACACCTAGATGATATCACGGATGGGTCCCTCTGGACAGTGACGACGCCCGCGGTGCAGAAAGTCATAAACCATGGCAGAGGTTAAGCTGAAATTAATTCGGCTCGATACGGCACAGTACAGGGTGGGAACGCGACTGGTCATCGGGCAACCCTGATGGATCGCCTCCTCCAGAGACAGCCTCGCCGACAGCCAACACCAAGGGACCACACCACTGTAAGCGACGACTGCATGTTCACCCCTTCAATACAACCGACCGAAACACGTGGGAAGTTGAAATACTGAAATAAAGTTCCCGACCCTCGGTTGCGGACGGGATGCCGGTAAAGGGGTCCATGGAGAGCACCACGGCGAACACAGCCGCGCACCGCCGCCCGAGTGGAACTCAGATGTGCTCGGAGCCCCCGTGCCCCTCGGCGCGGACGGGATGCCGAGGAAGGTGTTCGAGAAAGCGCAACAACTGAAATTACAAATTGCGATAGCTTGAATTCGCTCATTCTTGCCATTCACACCGAGAACAGCTGTCCTACAAACGGTTCTGTGGTGGGAGCAACCCAGGCGCCACGAGAAGGCAATGGGCCGGGCGCGCAGGAGAGAGCAGGGGAGCAGGCGACAGGGTGCGATGGGGGGAATGAGAGGAGGGCTGGAGGGGGGGGGGAGGGAAGAACGAGAGGAGGGCTGGAGGGGAGAAGGAAAGGAAGGGAGGGAATCGAGAGGAAGAAGTGATAACTCGGCGTGCTGGGGATCATTGTGTTAGCGATGAAGGCTGTTCGTATGCTGGTTAACTTGCTCTTATGCGAGTTTTAAGCTTGCCGAAGACCCAACAGTGCAAAACGGTGACGAAACACATAACCAGGGCGTTTTGAAGAAGAACTGCGGAGAAAAGGCGAAGGAGGGAGAACGAGAGGATTGGCGCAACCAGGCTCCATGAGACCGAGGACGCCAAAACATAGGGCAGCCACAGTAGGCGTCGAGCCTGGACCGCCCTCGTCCGCAAGACGGCAAAAGCAGAGGGGGCGCCCCGTGCCGCGGGCCCCCAGACCCCAGCAGCCCCCACTAATAGGGAAGCCCGGAGGAGGAGGAGGAGGAGGAGGAGGAGGAGGAGGAGAAGAAGGAGGAGGAGGAGGAGGAGGAGGGGGGTCGACGCAACCCCCGAACGGACGGGGGGGTCGGGGCGAGGCAGGTGGAGAGAGGAGGGCGGGCGGGCTCTGCGCCGAGACCCCTCTGACTCTGCGCCCCTCCGACGCCCACGCCCGTGCCCCGCCGCGGACGACGAGGACGAGGACGAGGACCAAGGACGACGAGGACGAGGACGGGGACGACGGAGACGGAGATGGAGACGACGGCCTCGGGTGCGCTCCCTTCTCTGGGCCCCAGCTCCCCAGGGGCGCCTTCAGCTTTCGCATCTTCTTGACCTTCTCCACGACCTCCCGCGGCGCTGGCGCGGCTGCCCCGATCTCCAACGAGATGGACTTTTTTCAACCGGCGCGTGTTCCTTGATGTCGGCCCTCGGGTGCCGTGCTGTGGCCCCTGGACCATCAAGAACGAACCCGGGGCGAAACGCCACCCCAGGGGAAGCGGACGGAACCTCTCTGGGGCGGCGGATTGAAACACGTCGTGTCGGCGGACGTCAAGGCCCGGTGTGGCCCAAACCCTTGGGCAGGAGGTGGAGGAGGAGGAGGGGAGGAGGAGGAGGAGGAGGAGGAGGAGGAGGAGGAGGAGGAGGAGGGGGAGGAGGAGGAGGAGGAGGAGGAGGAGGAGGAGGAGGAGGAGGAGGAGGAGTGAGGAACGCTGCAGAAGGAGCGAAAGGGGAGTGGCTTACTGCGCCCGTCGGCCTAGAAATGCAGATCGTCTCGAGAGCCATGGCCCATCCCGAGCCCAGTGTGGTCTATCTTTCAGCATCCTGGTTGTAATTTGCTGCCTTCCCCATGTGTGCTTGCGTGAGGGGGCCCTGAGAGACAACATAAATAGACACACATCCTAGGATTCCCCATATGTTCCCCGTCTCTTCTGGGTTTTCGTCTCCCCTCCCAGTTCCCATAGTTCTTCTCATGTCTACTTTGGGGTCGACGAACAATCGTGTCTGTGTGTTTTCGCCCTCCTTCTTGCAGGGATGGAGACCTGGGTCCTGGAGGGGGCGGCTCCTGAGGACACCGGGGCGCTCTCTCCACGGGCGCGCAACCCGTCCCGAGTTCATTTTGTTGGTTCCTCCTCCTCCTCCTCCTCCTCCTCCTCCTCCTCCTCCTCCTCCTCCTCCTCTCCTCCTCCCCTCCCCTCCCCTCCCTCCCCTCCCCTCCCCTCCCCTCCCCCCCCCTCCCCTCCCTTCCCCCTCCCTTCCCCTCTCCCCCCCTCCGCTCCCCCGTCCCGGGGGGCCAGGGGAAAGGCCCCGTAGGAGGCCCTGGGCAAGGAAAACAACACAACTCCTGAAGTCGGCGGCGAGCGAGGGGGAGGGGGGGCACTGAGCAGGAGAAGGCCTCCCCAGAAGGCGGCGGGACCTCTCAGAAGCCCTCCGCGTCCCTCCGAGAAGTGCCCTGCGTCTTCGGGGAAAGCTTCGAAAGCTTCTCGGAAAGCCGGGGGGGCTTCGGAGCCTTCTGAGACGGGGACCGCCACTTCTCACTTCCCCCCCTTCGCTCGCCGCCGAATGAGCAGCCTGATTCGGGGATGGACAGACCTCCCTTTAGTAAAACGTGGTGATTCGTGAAAACGACCTCGGGCCCAACCCTGGCGGGCGCAAGCCTGGAAAAGAACGGCCGCGGCGCCCTCTCGAGAACCGAAAACGGACAATTCACTAATCGACGTGTCAGGGCGGGGCTGCTGTCCACCCCCGACAGAAACATCAGGGATAGGGGGTCTTTCCTGCAGGTGTATCAGACCAAACCGCCCAGAATTATTATCCCTAATGCGAAGATGGGGACCTCAGTGAGGTCACGTCTTCATCGTGTTATGCGGGTTCGGGGTTAATCGACGTGTCAGGGTGGGGGTTTTGTCCACCTCCGACGGATTCGGAGGGGGGGATGGGCACTGCGCCAGGCTGGGCCCGCCCGGGCCTCGTGCGCGCGCGCGTCCCACAGACGGAGCCACACGAATTGCACGCGGAAGAAAATGACGTTCAGACGTGTAGGCTTAAGTCGGGCGTGTCCCCCATAAAGGGGAATTTTCGATGAAACATAAAACATATTCAAGCCATACTCCAAGGTGGTCAAAAATACCCCCAAAAAACCATCCCCAGACTATGTTTTGACTATTTTTGAATATTTCCCCTGTAGAGGGACAGGCCCGATTTAAGACTAATTTCACGGGGGCGAATTAGGTTCAAACATGCAGGCATTGGTCTGGCATGCTTTTTTTCATTGCGTTTCTGGGCCCACCGCCGCCAGGGGCAACGGCAGTTGGCAACACGAGTATCAAAACGGCGACCGCAGGGCTCAGGTGAGCAGGAAGAGGAGAGAAGGAATACACGCCCTCGGCCAAGGAGGGAGGCTCGCAAGACGGGGGTCAACGGCGGCCGCAAGACGGAGCGTGACAAGGGAAAGGGGAACAAGGGGAAACCATCACCAATGGCAAGAGCACCCAGGGACAAGGCGGAGGAGACGAGGATCGCGGGCCACGGCGGAAGGAGGTGGGGGGGGGAGGGGAGAAATAAAACTGTAGACAGTGACTTCGCTGCACTGTCCTCTCATCCCTGCGCTGGGGCAATCATGCCTGGCCGTCAGGCGCGAGGGGGGGGGGCGCCGCGTCACCACTTCTCTGGCGCGGATCTGCGCCTCCACTGCTGCAAACCGTGCATTGCTGACTCGGGCGCGCCCGCGCCTTGCCCTGGATGTCCCTGGGGCCCTCGAGTGCCCCCCCCCCAAAGACATCCATCAGGGGTCAGACCTCCCACCCATGCCTCTGACCCCACCCAGGCACGGGGGGCGTCTTTGGGCTTCTTGGAAGTCTCCTGGAGCCTCCTCGGGGCTTTTGGGGGGCCTCTTGGGGGCATCTTGGGGCCTCTTCGAGCATCTTGGGGGCTTTGTGGGGCGTCTTGGAGCCCCCTGGGGGCCTCTTGGGAGCGACCGTGAGGTCTCAGCAGCCCATTGGAGGCGACAAGGCGAAAAGGCTAAGGTCACTGATTTCCTTTTGGCTTTGGAAGGTTTTTGGCTTGTCGGGGCGTTCTAGGGGTCTCCTGGGGCCCTCTGGGGCTGTCTTGAGCGTCTCTGGAGGCGTCTTCAGGCTCACGTGTGCCGTCTCATGGCCCTCCGGGCAGTTCTGGGTTCGCGTTCCCCTTCTTGGGCCTCTCTTGGAGCCGTCTTGCGGCCCTCTCAGGCCGTCTTGGGCGTCTCAAAGGCTACGACCCTCTGGGCACTTCTGGCTTTGCGTTCCCCTTCTTGGGCCTCTCTCGGAGCCGTCTTGGGGCCTTCTCGGGCCGTCTTGGGCGCCTCAGTGACTGTCTTAGGGCCCTCGTTGGCCATCTTGGGGCTTTCTTGGAGGCTTCCTCAGCTGTCTTCGGGCGGTCTTGGGGGCATCTCGGGCCGTCTTGGAGCGTTGGAAACTGACAAGGCGAAAACTCGAAAATCCTTCAAACACGTATGTGAGATCAATGATTTCTGCCTCTTCGGGCGCTCTTGGGAGGCCTCTTGGAGGCCTCTTAGGGCCTCTGGGAGGCCTCTTGGGGGCCTCTAGGAGCCTCTTGGGAGCCTCTTGGGCCCTCCAGGGAGCCTCTCGAGGTGGAAGCTCGGATTGTTGGTTCGGGTTGTCCCTCATATGCCCTTCTGGGGACCGTCTTGGAACGCTCTTGGGCCGTCTTGAACAGAGGCCTTCTTGGGCCGTCTTGGGGCCCTCTTGGGGGCCTCTTGGGCTGTGTTGGAGCGGACATTGGGGCCTTTCGGGCCGTCATGGAGCGTCGGGAAACTGCGAAGGCGAGAACCCGAAAATCCTTCAAAGTCGACGGGAAATCAGCGATGTCTGCCTCCTCGGGCCCTCTCAGGAGGCCTCTTGGGGCCTGGGAGGCCTCTTGAAGAGTCTGGGGCTGATTCCGGGGTCATCTCTGCCGTCGCTGGTCGTCTTTTTTTGTTCCCCCCTCCACGAGCCAGTGGGCAGGACCGAGGGGGCACAGTCGCCAACGCCGCGCACGGGCGCGCACCGAATGTGCTGGGTTTACCTACATGCCAGGTTCAGCACACGTTTTCTTGGTCGGCGGGTCGGGAGCGGGCCCCTTCCGGTCAAGAGCTAGGCGGGGCGCGCGGAGCCCTAATTGGGGAGACAGGGCGCGGGCGGCCAGGTTCAGCACACACGCCTGCAACAAACGTTCACACGACGCGGAACTGTCAAAACAGAACTGTCTAACAGACAATTGGTCGTCTTGGTGGTCCGCCCTCGGGCGATCTCTGGCAGTCCGGGGCCGCCCTCGGGCGATCTGAACGAGGGCCCCCGGCGCCCCGAGGCGCGCCGGGGCCGCCGGCGCACCCATGTGCGGTCGGGGTCGCGGCCCCGGGGCCCCCGGGTCCAGTCCCGCGTGTATATGCTCCTCCTCCTCCTCCTCCTCCTCCTCCTCCTCCTCCTCCTCCTCTCCTCCTCCTCCTCCTCCTCCTCCTCCTCCTCCTCCTCCTCCTCCTCCTCCTCCTCCTCCTCCTCCTCCTCCTCCTCCTCCTCCCCCATGTATATGTGTATGTATGAAAACTCTCGTCATCGTTCCTCCGCTCGCGGCCGCTGTTGTTGGGGCCGCGGCCTTCGCCACAAGCTGAGAGCACCCGCGGCGACAATTGTCGGCGCATCGTGGACAGAATAGGGCAAAATGCCGGCGGGAGTCGTCCCATGTCTTTCCGTCCGTTTCCTTCGGTCCCTTCGAAGGGAACGGAGAGGAGGAAGAGGAGGATGAGGAGGGCAGGAGGAGGAAAAGGAGGGATTAGCAGGAGGAGGAGAAATAATAGGGGGAGGAGGAAAGATCAGGCTGAGAAAGCTTTGCGCTTCCGCCCAGAGAAAAAGGAAGGAGAGGAGGGATCAGGAGGAGGAGGAGGAGGAGGAGAAAGAGGAGGAGGAGGAGGAAGAGAGGAGAAGGGATCAGGAGGAGAAGGAGGAGAAAGAGTAGAAGGAGGACAAATGATAAAGAAGATGAGGCCCTCCCCCTCTTCACCATCTCCCTCCTCCCCCTCCCTCCTCCTGATCCTGGCTCTACTCCTCCCTCGCCTCCTGATCCCTCCTCCTCCTCCCCCGCCTCCTCCTTCATCCTCTCCTCCTCTCTTCTCCCCTCCTCCTCCCTTCTCCCTGCTCCCTTCTCCCCCTCTTCCTCCCAGCACCCCCCCCCCCCTTCCCCCTCCTCCCTGGACGGCCACGGTCGCCCCCGCCCCCGCCCCAGCGAGCCCCCGGTGGGAGAGGGGGGCGGCGGCGCGCCTTGATGCCAAGAAGCGCCTTGAGCGCCTTCGCCTGCTCGGCCTGCACCGCGCCGCCCGCGGGGGCGGGAGGCGGCGCGGCCGCCGCGGCGGCAGAGGCCGCCGCGGCGCCCGCGGGGAGCCCCAGGCGAAGCCACCACGGGAGGTCCCCCCCCCGGGGGCTGGAGTCCTCCCGGGCGGGGTCCGAGTGGGCGTGGTCAGAGGACCGCGTCGCGTCGCCAATCCAGGGTCGACGCATCGGCGATGCACCAGCGGGGCATCGTCGATGTCGGCGATGCCTCGGCATCGTCGACGCGGAGAGACTCGGGCTCCGCTTCGAGCCACAGCGCCGATGCATCGCCGATGCGGCGCGATCCTCCGACCCCACCTACTCCGACCCCACGGTCGGAGGCGAACGCCATGCAAGTAAACTTGCCTCCTCCTCCTCCTCCTCCTCCTCCTCCAAGCCGCGGCCCAGGGGAGGGGGGAGGCCAGGGACGAACCGCGGACGAAAGTGGCAGAGGGCTCCGCGGCCCAGGGAGGGAGGAGGCCAGGGACGAGCCACGGGCGAACATACGAAAGAGGAGGGACGCCGGCCTTAGGAGGGCCTCCGCCTCCTTCTCCTCCGCTTCCTCCTCCTCCTCCTCCTCCGCTTCCCCCTCCTCCTCCTCCTCCTCCTCCTCCTCCTCCTCCTCCTCCTCCTCCTCCTCCTCCTCCTCGTCCTCCTCCTCCCTCCTCCTGCTCCTCCTCCTCGTCCTCCTCCTCCCTCCTCCTCACCTCCTCGTCGTTCTTCTCCTCCCCATCCTTCTCCTCGTCTTCCTCCTCCACCTCCTCCTCCTGCTCGCCCTCGTCGTCCTCTTCTTCTCCTCGTCCTGCTTGTCCTCCTCTTCCTCCTCCTCGTCCTCCGTTGTTTTTCCTTATATAAATAACTCCTTCCTGTCGCACCCCGAGGCTGGTCGAAAGGACGGGCCGGGCGTTTCGCCTGAGACTTCCTCACCACTCATGACCCTGAAGTTTAAAACGTGGCAACCGTTTCACAGATGGAGGGCGGGTCGTTTTCGAAATGTGGCTCTCGCCTTAGCGCCGCGCGCATTCTTTTTAAACAGTTGCAAGGGTTACACGGATTGAGGGCGGGTGGCTTTCAAAATGTGGCTCTCGCCTTAGCGCCGCGCACATTCGTGTTAAAACATGCCAGCGTTTCACGGATTGAGGGCGGGTCCTGTTCGATTTGTGGCTCTCGCATTAGCGACGCGCACGCTCCTTGTTAAATATTGCAAGAGGTCCACGGACTCGCATGGTTCACGTACCAGAAATGATCCTCCGACCCCATCTGCTCCGACCCCCCAGGTGAACGCATCCCGAGGCTGGGAAACCGCTGAGAACCAGCGAGAACATCCGAGAACCTCACCCGAAGACGGCCGATAGCCTCCCCCCTGAGCCTGTCGGCGATGGGCGAGCGACTGGGGGGGTGATGCATCCACCTCTGAACCTATCCCCCCTATGGTTACCCCTGACTTGACAGGACCTCCTTCTCGTCCTGCTCCTCCTCCTCGTCATCCTAATCATATCATACTTCTGCTCCCCCTCCTCCTCCTCCTCCTCCTCCTCCTCCTCATCCTCCTCGTCCGCATTCTCATCGTCCCCCTCGTCATCCTTCTCCTCCTCCTCGTCCTCGTTCTCCCCCTCCTTGCCCCTGGCTTCGTATGGGGCCTCCAGCGCCGACCACAGATATCCGCCCAGACCTCCAGAGGTCTGTGCTGATGCCACTTGTTATTTGTTCCACTGAGGTCACTCTTGAACTCTTGCCCCTGCTGATGTTACCAGCCTCGAACGTGTCCCTATCCCTAAGATTGACACGCCAAAAGGCGATGACAATCTTAGGGATTCGCCCTCAAAAAGTAAGGGAATCCCTAAGATTGACATCGTGATGAGGAGGTGCCCAGCATAGGGATAGGGAGATGTTCCAGGCTGGTAATGATGCCGATCCAGCCATCCCCCGAACGCTACCGACGAGGCGCAGCAACCTCGAGTCTCGAGGAAGTCCCAACACCCTCGCGTCGGGGAGTACAGTCGGGGCGTTGACCTAAGGAACCCTAAATCAGGAACGAGGTCCCCTTTTTCCATAAGTTAAACTTCGATTTCCCATCGAAAAGATAAGGACAACCTGAGGCAAGCTGCGAAACACTTAAGGAACGCGGAGCCCCTCCCCAACCAAAAGGGTTCCTTCTTCAGGGCCCCGACTGTATATAGTTACAGCATCTTGAGAGATCACGGCTGGAGCAAATCCAGCGCCATGAGAAATCACAACAAAGGCCCTGGGCCCCATCTTCCTGCGGCGCATCTCCGTCCGGATCGATATGCGAGGGCCCCGGGCCGAAGCCTGGCAAAGATGCCCGGTAAGGACAACAGGAACGTCCACCTCTCGGGGTCCCGCGACGTGCCCCTTTTCTCAGGAAAATCCAAGGACATGATCTTGCGATACGCGACTCCAGAGGTCCCGCTCCCATCCCCCTCGGGGTAGCAGTTTCGTCCAGCGCATCCATGTTTGATGGCCCTGGGGGCCAGAAGCGGTCCCCGAGGGTTGATGTGGTTTGTCCCCATCCCTTGATTGGGTTCTCGTTTTGAATCGAGCACCGTGGTCTCCATCACTCACTCACTCCTCCCCCCTCCTCCTTCCTCCCTTCTTTCTCCTCCTCCTCCTCGTTTTAATCATCCTTGTCACACGGGGACCACCATGAGATCTCGGCGTTCCTGGGGCGCTGCGATCTGCGAAACTGTCGCCTCTTTCGTCGGCTCCTCGGAGGTCTAGCGGAGGGGTGTCCCACAGTGAACACCATGAGACCTTTCGTGGGCTCCTGGGAGGTCCAGCGGATCGGTGGCCTACGGGGACCACCATGAGACCTCGCCGTCCCTGGGGGGCTGCGATCTGAGAAACTGCCGCCACTTCTGTGGGCTCGTCCAGCGGAGGGGGGTCCCACGGGGACCACCATGAGACCTCGCCGTTCCTGGGGGGCTGCGATCTGCGACTCTGTCGCCACTTTCGTGGGCTCCTGGGAGGTCCAACGCAGGGGTGTCCCACGCTCCCTGGGGAGTTGCGATCTGCGAAACTGTCGCCACTTTCGTGGGCTCCTGGGAGGGCCAACGCAGGGGTGTCCCACGGGGACCACCACGAGACCTGGCCGCTCCCTGGGGGGGTGCGATCTGCTGGGGGTCCAGCGGAGTGACGTCCTGTGCGGGCAGGCAAGGGACTTCGCCATCCCTGGTGTCCAGCGGAGTGACGTTTTTTTTTTTTTCTGATATCTGGGGGTTGTTTCGAGTTCTGGGGGTCGCCAGGGAGGAAACAGAGAAGCTGGCGGGCGAGCAAGGCCTCGCTCGAGTCTTGCACTAGCGATCAGCAGGTTTAATGCTTTTCGAGCGCCGAAGCGGCATGGCGCCGGCAGCGTTGCATCTTCAGAGCGCTACCGACAAAAGCAAAACTTTGCGGCCACCTCCCGTCACTTTCGTCGTCAGCCTCTGCCCCCTGCCACCCTCCCTCTGCTGCTGCCGCGCTGACGGTTCGCCCTCCCCCCCCTCCCCCGCGTCCTTCTCCTGCCCTTCGTTCCCGCCCCCGTGTCCTCCTCAAGGCTGTAGCTTCGTTCCTCGTCCTTCGGTTGTTCTGTGGATCGTGCCACGCGAGCGCAGCACATGAAGCTTGCACAACATAAAACCGTGCCTGCACTGTCATTGTCCTGGTAGGTGTGGGCCAACTCATCTTGTCACTTGATGCAAGTGGGTTGGGTACGTCACAAGGTAATTTTTAACAAGCAGGATAATACCACAAACAAAACACATGTCAGCAAAACTCGTAGATTCGTGGATGTGCGACGCAGAAGGGCACAGCAGTACTACGTGTCCTCTTTGGAGGCGTGCGTCCGACCCAAACATATAGTACAACCATATTGTGGTATACCGTTTCCCGAGAGGTGTGACCAGAAAGCGCCTGCCACGTAGCTTACACGTCGGTCGGAAGAAATAGGTAGAAACATGAAGTAGGAAGGCGGATATAGCGGATTGGGTCTAGGTCCTCCCGGAGAATACCAAGACACAGCAAAAGCATGCCGACTCTTGAGGTAGGAAGGCGCGTGAAGTGGATTGGGTTCTGGGAATCCAAAAATACATACTTTCAACGACCGGCGTGCATGCTATGATAGTTCTCGGCGCGCGCGTCGCCCCTGGGGAGGGCGACGCGCTGTTGGGGCGACGCCGAGATCCCACGCCGGAGCTCACGTCCAGGAGGCCCGGCTGCGGGCGCGTGCAGCCGAGCCTCCCTCGGGTCCTCCCAGATGGGGTCCGGGTAGATGGGGCCGGAGGATCGCGCAGCATCGCCGATACATCTGCGATGCATCGCCGATGCATCGGCGATGCGGCGCGATCCTCCGGCCCCATCTACCTGGACCCCATCTGGGATTAGGTCGGGCATGTCCCCCTACGGGCGGACTTTGGAAGGAAACTGAGCCATAGCCGAACAATATTTCAACATAGTCGACAAGAGAGCCACTTTTCGACACCCCTCACCAGGATCGTGGCCTCCGAGGGGTGAGCTGCAATCGACTACACCCCCTCCCGCCCCAAAAGGCCCCCAAAAGCCCCCCAAGAGGCCCTGGGGGCCCCCAAGACGCCGCCAAGGAGCCCCAAGAGACTCCCGAGAGGTCCCCAAGAGGCCCCCAAGAGGCCCTAAAGAGGGCTCCAGGGCCGGCGGAATGAGCGAAGCGATCAGATATAAAGACACATACGCATCTCCAGACTATCGTCTGACCACTTTTGCCTGTCCCTCGCGAGGAGGGACGGGCACGACCTAAATCCAGGAGGCCTGCAGAGCCTCGCGCGGTGCCCGCCCTCGCCCTGCGGGCCGAAGGGGGGGGGGCGTCCTTCTTCGCCGTGGTGGGCGGCTCGCGCTTGACGGCGGGGGAGAGGCCGGCAGCAGCTCGCGCGGGCGGGAAGAGAGAGAGAGGCAGAAAGAGGTGACGGAGGGAGGGGGAAGGAGGGGGAGGGGACAGAGGACGGAGGGAGGGGTGAGGAGGAGGGGTGGGAAAGAGGAGGGAGCGAGGAGGGATGGGGGGAGGGAAGAGGGAGGGGGGAGGCGTAGAGAGGGGAGGGAAGGGGGAGGAGGGGGGGAATAGAGGAGGGAGCGAGGAGGGAAGGGGGAGGAGGGAGGGGGGTAGGCGGAGAGAGGGGAGGGAGCGGGGAGGAGGGGGGGACAGAGGAGGCAGGGGAAGGGGAGGGGCCCTGAGATCTGAGCGCTGCAATTCTTGCACACGGGGCGTTTGCGCCCAACGTCGGGCCCCAGGGCCATCGAAGATGGCTCCGGCGCGAACACAAATGCAGCAGAAAAATGGGTCTGGGGTCCCAGCTGCCGTGTTTCGCGCTGTTGTGCCAACTTCGCACCTCAGGGGTATCTCAGCTCCCCGGCCACACTCAGGAACAAGTGCGGCCCCTCTCTCTCTTCTCTCTTTCTCTCTCTCTCTCTCTCTAGGGTCATGTGTGAGCAAGCCCTGCACAGCATTGCAGGCGGCCGATGGTTGAGACGGTGGCGGAGTGACAAAGTGCAGAGAGGGAGTGGATCGGAAAACCAGATCGGATGGGAGCGTGCGTCGGATCGGAGCGTGCGTCGGATCGGGCCGCATCGGCACGGAGTCAAGATCGACTCGAATCGGATCGGCTGCGCCAGCAAGCATAATGACGCCCCTGCCAGTATCGGGCCGCCTCTGCTCGTCGCAATATCAGAAGCGAATCGGGTCGGCCCAGTAAAAATCGATGTCGAATCGGATCGATCGGGTCGAAATGGACCCTGGGATGAGGGAGTTTGGAAGAGAGGAGGGGCAGAGGAAGATGGACGGGAGGCAAGCTAGGTGCGCTCGCGCCTCACCCTCCCTCCCATCCCGCCCCATGGCGCTGAATTTTCGATATTACATGCCTTCCCAGGTGTCACAGCCGAACTGCCACTCCCACAGAAAGACCACGTCGTGTTCGCAATCGGAAGATGGGGAACGTTGTGCACAGGAGGAGATGGCGGGTGAGCAGGAGGATGAGCGAGAAGAAAAGGATGAGGACGAACAGCAACAGCAGGAAGCGAAGTGGAAGGGCAAGGAGAAAAACGATGACCAAGGGAAGGCGGAGGACCAGGGGAAACCACAAACTCGTGTTCTCTTTTTCTTTCTTGAAGTCTGCCCACATATAGCACATACGAGTTTTTTGTCAACGTCATCAGGTCGGAAGGGATGTAGAGCGTGACAACGATTGCCTGGCTTCTTGGTGCGCTCATTGCGGGCTGCAATATCTGCTGTCCAATATTCCAATGATCGTTTCGGGCCAAAACTTCCGTCCATCAGGATTTTCAGGATCACAAAGCAGGCGTGCCCAACACAACACTGTACATGTCCTCCTACACTGTATCCGTTCCACTCGCACATGTTCTTTCTTCGTTGGCCCCCTGGCCGGGCCAAACACATGATAAGCTTGAACCACAACTTCGCTGGTGTGCAGGATACGGTTTTGCTAGCAAGGTCTGCTCGTTCAGAATATGTCCATTGTGCTGCTGCTCGTGGTGTGGTAATATCTGTGACTTTAAGGACGTGCTTGACAAACCCAACTTCTCGTGCTGCACAGGCTGCTGAGATACGGAGATCGGACTCGCGGATTGTCCTGCAGCGACATAAGAGGGCCATCCGAGCTGCTGCAGTCGAGAAATGTCTCGCCATGCGCTCAAAAGTAGCCATCGCTGCATTCTGTTGTGCCGTCACAAGAGACAGCCCTGTGCATATAAGAAATTCGATGGCCAACTCTGCCCGAGCAACTGAAAGTGGCGCCGTGGGCGTACAATCTGCTTGCCATCGTAACTGCGAGAAATACCAGACTGCGGCCGAACATAGCGCCTGCTGGTACTTCCAAGTGTTATGGCCCAAGGTATCTGGGGTCTTCGGCGTGAACCCCCACGGTGTAAGAAATAACGTAATTGGGTCTCAATGCTACCCAGGGGAGGCGATCTTGGAACTCCACGTTCGTATATTGCACGTCGAAGAGGTCCATGACCATCGGTAGGTGTGACTGCTCGAGGTGCTCGTCGTAGTTGCCGTGGTTGTAGCACCCGTGTGTGGCTGAGGTCGTCGTGGTGGTGCTGAGTCGCTGCGATGCCTGCGTGTGGGCTTTGTGTCAAGCACCGTCGTACGGGGTAGTGGTAGAGCTGCCGCGCCTGGGTCCCAGTCGGGTACTCGTGGCGACGTGATGCCTGGTTGCCTTGATGGCACACCAGGGCTTTGCGCTCTAACGCCCGTGGCGACTGAACCTGCTAGCCTTGATGGCACACCAGGGTTTTGCGTTCTCACACCAGGTGTGCCCGAGCGGGGGCCCGACCGAACATCATCGTCGCCATCTCCAGGCTGATCCATATTCAGATGCGCCCACGGGTCATCTTCATCTTCATCAGGTACATGCTGGTCGATACCATCATTGTCTGCATCAAGGAAACACGTGTACCTGCTGACATGTCCCATTATGCTTGTCACGACCCATCACACGTTCAACTGCTGCACGTCGCTCACGGGCGATGGCATCGATGAGCTGGATGGCGCAGCGTAGCTTCTGGCCCTGCGGATGCTGCCGACGAGCTTGCCGCGGTACCGGGTGCAGGCGAGCGGCGCGGACTGCTCCTGCATCTGATTTTTGGTTTCGCTGCAAGAGAGGCAGCTCATCCTTTTGGGCATCACTATGCTGGCGATGCGCTTTGGTCTTCTGTACGTCCATTGAAGCTCTCGGCGCCATTGATCTCAATGCCAGTTGTAATGGCATTCCATAGGTCACGATGTCGGCGCGGCTGCGCGCGCTGCCCTTGGGGTAGAGTTGAGAAAAGCCGCGCGCCATAGTCGCTGTCCGCGAGGTGCATCTGCCTGGGCCAGGACCAGGCAACAACATGTCTTAGCGCGGCAACTTCTGCACTTTGGGCCCCCTGCGACACACTGAGGAGGGGGGCCTCTGCGTTACAGGCATGGCCTTGTCCATACTAGAGACGGCACCCTGCGAGACGTCGTCGGAGATCCGATGCCTACCCAGGGCGCGCACCATCACCAGCAACAACAAGGTAAACGTCTCGATAAAGAAGTGCTGCATCTTCGCGTTGACCCATCTCACGCCCCCCGTCTGCACGATGAGGAGGCGGTGGGAGGTCCGGTTCGTCGGGGAGGAATTGGGCAGCAAATGCGTAAAACTCAGCTCGATCAGGCAAAAGTCCGCACTGCCGCAGGCAACTGGGAAGCTCCTGGATCGAGGCTCGATCATATTGGCCAAGAAGTGGTTCGCGTAGTCCTTCCCAGTACACACAATCGTATAGCACATGGCCCATTGTCTCATCAGGAGCACCACAGAATACACATAGTTTGTAAACCGCCCTGCCTGTGATGTAGCGCAGCCTACGTCCAGTGATTGCCGCACACTGTAGCATCGCAAGCAAATGTGAAAGCTGTTCGCGCAGTGACTTGGGGATGCGACGCCGGCTGCGTTCAGCACGAGGGGCGGTTGAGTCTTGGGCTCCTCCGTGGTGTCCTCACCTTCTGGCAGTAGTGTGCGATCTGCTTGACTTAGGATCGCGGTGGTGATGTGGTAGTTGATCCCTGCAACTGAGCCGTGCACGTCTTTGCGCTTCAGGGGCGCATCATCAGTCTCCCACATCCAGCGGCGCAGCCCCTCGCAAAGAATACGATGCCACCAGTCTGGATGATGTTTTCACATGTAGATTAGCGGACCATTGGCGCGCTTGGATTGATCAATGTCTGGTCAAGCCCAACCAAAAACATCCAGCACTTCTTTGGTGCGCGGCATCGATCCTCCAAGATTTGCTCTTGTATTTCGCATGTCATGTCTCCCTCGCGCACGCTGCCGCATGAGTGTCCAGAATTGCTTAGCCCTCGAAAGAGCCCGGTAGCATACGGACTGGTCAGCAGATGCCGTGCAACAGTGAGGGGCTGATGGGTTGCGATCTGCATCGGGTCTAGGGAATGGCCCTTTGCGATCAGGGTAAGCGCCATCGCAGGTGAACGACATGCCTTCGCCATGCGCCACAGCGAACCCATGATAGCTGAGCAAGAATTGCTACAGTTGTGGCGCGTGGGCTTCCGAGAGTCCAGGCCAGGTGCCAGTATTGGTAGAGCTGCTGGTGCTAGCAGTCGTTGCTTCTCACGCGGGCCAACTGGCGCTGCTCCTGCTCGGCGCGCTACCCGAAATGCCGATGCACATGGCTGGCGCCGCCGTCGCGGCGGGCGCGCGCGAGAAGATGCAACATCTCCGCCGTCCGAGACTAACTGCCGAATTAAACGTGCACCCATCCCTCGCGATGCCGTCATATTCGAAAGCTCCTGCTCGGCTTTCGCAGCGGCGGCGCAGTGGGGGGTCTTCTTCAGGTTGGCCCCGGCGCCGCTGCGCAGGTCAAACCCCATGGGGGTCTGAGTGGCCCGCGCGGCAGACAGCGCATGCTGAGGTTCATCTGAACGAAAGTTCCCATCACCAATGAAACTGCCGACGCGCGCGGGCCCTTCAGCCTCGACGGCGCGAGACCGTGTCATCATGAGCGCGAGCGCCCGCTGGAGAGACCAGCTGTCGCCCTGCGCGTAACCGCTTCGCCTGATGGCAGATGGTCCAACAGCCTGCGCCACTTAAGGATTGCTCGACATGCAGGACCTCCAGGTGGACGCCATAACGCGCGCATCATGTTGTCACCGATGTCATATTCCAACAAGTCAAAGAACTTCGCTGTGTTGGCCAGGGCCCACCAGGCGCGCAGGCTCAATCTCGTGTTTGAACCCCCAGGCAATAGCTTGATAATGCTGGCCCTGTCGCGCCCCTGCCGCCCCTCGGCGCAGCCGCTTCTCACGCTAGCCAGACATCTGCGTGAGGCGATCTCATGAGAGGGCAGCATAGAGAGGGCTGAGGTTCGTGATAGCATGTGTCTGGTCAACAGTGGCCAACCACACTTCGCCAGGTTCAACTTCTGCTTCATTATCTGCTTCAGGGCTCACTTCGGTAGACAACTGGTGACGCCGAGGGTCATGACCTGAGGCCGCGCTAGCCATTGGCCCTCAACAGCCTTGAGAAGCAAAGCAAACAAATCACACATGCATAATGGCAAGGCACGCGACGGCAACTCTCCAGCCATCAGCGGCGACCGCCCGCGCCTTTCCCAGCTTCCGAAACTGCTCTCTGAGAAGTGCCCCAGTGGTGTCTGTGATGTCACACTGGCGCTGCGCAGTGCACTTGCCGAGCCGCCCCTGGCAGCCCTGCCGCGGATGTAGCTGATCTCTGTTGAAGATCGTGCGTCGGAAGCGGTCCACCTGCTCAATGATAGTCGCCCGCTGCGTGATAATACCATTGCCCTGATAGGCGCGTGCAGCACGTAGAATATGATAATCACGTTGCTTAATCCACCGATGCATATCGCGTCCGCCTTCACATCGTCGGGCATGTCGTAATCGGCGTCTCCATTAGTCTATGCGCGTGAGCCTTCTCTCTCTCTCTCTCTCTCTCTCTCTCTCTCTCTCTCTCTCTCTCTCTAACAATCGCCTCATGTCGCGTCTCATATCTGCTGGCGCCACTCCGTGGTCATGGCGAGCATGCGTGCCGCGGACGAGAGCGACTGCGGCGGGAGCTGCAGCGCGCGTCGCAGCCGCGGTCGTAATTTATCCCGCAAGCGACAGGTATTCAGCTTCTGTAGTAGATGTACAAATGCTGATCGTCCGTCTGGTGTAGGTAGTTGCTGCCGTCGCTGCATCTGTCTGCCCAACTCCAGTCTGCCCATGATGTTCTCAAGCACGCAACTTCTGGGTCGTGGGCCCTTCGCGTTGCTTGTCTTTCCAGGATGCGGGCGCCGCGGTCTGGCGTCAATCAAGAGCGGCATGGCACTTCGGCCGCGGCACCTCTCAAACTCCACGCCGGCCTGCTAGAGGCGTCGTTCGACGCAATGCTCGCCCACCTAACCCGCCAGCGCCCGCGCGTCATCGGATCGGTCATCAACCGGAGCAAGCTCGAAATCATCATAGTCTGAATCGGTACTTGTCTGCCCAAGATGCTCTGCTTCTTCAGGTGGAATCTTCTTGAACGCATGCGCCTGGCACGCCGCGGGAAGCCGTCGTCGATGCCGGGTGCCTCTGAGCAACTTGACCTGGTCGTGAACTCGGAGTCGGGATGCAGTTTCACTCCGAGATCACGTCGAAGCCGGAAAGAACGAATTACTGCACATGCTGAGCACTGGTCATGACGAGGTCGGGTCGACTCACGCGCGCCCCTCCGGAGAACCCACCCCACTTCGGGCCCGGGCCATAGGTGGGTTCAGACGCCAAGGTAGCTCAAACATCATGCCGACGCCCAGTGGCTAGCGCGGCGGCCAACGTCGAGGATGGTGCAGTCGCGGTGTTTGAGTCCGCGCAGATACAGACAGGCTGACTTCCAATGCCTCGGCATCTCTTCGAACAAATAATGGAAGTTGCGCGCATTTCTTGAGCGCGTCAATGATTCATGTCCAGACTCACATCCAAAGATATGCTATGCGACGGCGTAGCTCCTGCCATAATCATCTGTCGTGCCCGACGCGACATGGCGCGGAGCTCCATTGCAGCGCCAATCGTTCGTCCGCCGCCCACTCCAGGTAGAGTGGATCTGGCAAATATTTCAACACAACCTCGAGGATTACGATGGCACTTGGCCCCGCGGCAACGCTGCGCACGCACTGAGAGGCCAAAGCGGGGGGCCGAGCCACGAGCAACGCGAACTTTGGCACGCGCCATCTGCCCCTTCAAATTGAGGCGCGTCGCTTGCAAGGCCGGGATGTCTGCGCCGATGCCAGCCAGCCTGGATGAAAACAAAAGTTCCAACCCGTGACATTGACGGATCATTTTTTGACCAATGCAATCGGCGTCAACGATGGCGTCGGCGCAGGTTTGCTGCGAGTGCGACGCGGTGCCATGATTTGCCCTCATCTGCGTCAACTTGCATCGCGGATGCTTATTTCGAACGCTTGGTCATTTGTTCCAGTGCTTCACCTTCTGTCGTTTCTTCTTCGGTCAGCTGATCGCCTGACGATTGCTTCAGGTGTTGGAAGCACTTCGCAAGCCCCCTGTCCCTGGAGTTGAAGCTGCTGAAGAATGACCTGATTCGGCGTGGCCGCAGCCGCTCCACTGGCCTCCGTGAAGAACCTCTGGGACTCAGTGGGTGCACCTCCTCCAAGACACTGCGGCTGTGGTGATGGTGCTGGCTGCTGCTGCTGCGGCTGCGGTGTAGCTGGCGTCCTGACAGGGCGAATCAATTGCGATGTGACTGCTGGTAGTCCCGTTGCCGCCTCTGGCGTCGTCGGCTTCTCTGGCTGCTGCTTATCATGCTTGGTAACAGTGGCGACCCATGTGCATGAGTCGGCGGTAGTGGTATGCACCCTCTGCTTGACAATGTCGATCGCGGCCTGCACTTGATCAAACAATGCATCGACAACCGCTGGGGCACCTGCAGCCCTCGCGCGAACAACAGGTGTTGATTCGTTGCATTCGCAAAGAGTGCGTAGACTCACAAATTCTCTCTGATCCCCATCCGAGCTGCGCCTTGAGACCCTGCGCCCACTTGCTTTCCCTCCACGGGTTCGGGCGAGGGTGGGATCTCAGGCAAGGTTGATGCTGGCGGCGCTCTCGACTGAATAGCCCGACGCGCAACTGGTGAATGCTGCTGTGCAGCTCGAAAGGACAAGGTCCCATTCTGTCGGTATCCGAAGTCGCGTCCCCCCTGAAGTTCATGCATCTGGGCGAGCGCGTCCTCGATGTTTGTTCCCTTCTGAAATGGCGCGAAATCATCCTCTTCTTTTTCGCGACCAACGGCGACGTTAACAAAACCACCCGCTCGGGACCTTTGAGCCATCACTCCGCCCGCTCCTGGTTCCGATCGTAAGTGCGCTGCTTTCGCCGTGGGGTCTTTGAACAGTGCTGGCATAACTCTCTGTCCAGGAACCTGTTCATTGAAACCGCGCCCACTCCAACAACGAATTTCCAGATCGGATCCAGCATGAGATATCGACAACATAGCACGAATGAATCTGGCCAGCTCCATATCCAGTACTCTCCCAAGGGGTGGTGATTCATACTTCTTCGGTCCGCCAGCCTGCTCCGCACGGTTGTTTCGCGCTGCCACTGCCTGGCGACGTACCTACTGTAGGTCTTTGAACAACTGTCAGGTGCATGTGCTTCAAGGGCTGCAACATTCAGCAACTCATCCTGCGACGAAGTGGTGGTAGTGGGCTCTCCTAGGTTTGATAAACTTCTGCTCCTGCCCACCGCACTGCCACACATACAACTGCTTGATATGCCTTGTGCCGTCACCATCCACCAACGGCACATTGAGAAGCGTGCTCATCGTGGATAAACCTCGCTGGGCAAACATGAGGTATAGTTCCTTCAGGATCTGGGAAGGCACCTCAGCCAAAACAAAGCCGAAAGGGTCAACAGGATCAGCCCGCTGCCAGAAATTGCCAAGCGTGGCAAGCCCCAGCAACTCCGCAAGCGTGACTAGATATACTGCTTTCATACGTTCAAAAAATGTTGGAACCACGCTCCACAGGAATGCCCCGATCGAACGGGTCACGAGTAGCATGGTATTGCCAGCCCGTCTTCGCAACAGATTTACTTCTTCTTCGCAATGTTCTTATTTGCGTTCTTCTCCGTCGTCTGTGTTGGCGAGGGTGGTGGTGTCGTACCAAATTTCTGCTCACCAAGCCACGCCATGATAGCTGTATGGATGTCCCCAACTGGTAGCGTCGCGATCCTCGCCATACGCTCAGTCGAGAACTTGATTAATTTATCATAAGTCTTCTGTGGGTTCTTGAACTTGGCGAACTCCAAGGCCGTACGTACTCTTGACTGTTGCTTAGCTGGAATTTGCTTAGCAAGTGCACGTGTGAGGGTAGATCTCCGCGGTCCATTTTCGTGGAGAATATGCTGCGTTCGATTCCAGCCACTGTGACGCAACAGCCATATATACGTAAAATCAAATCTCACTGATACATTCGGAAGAAAAACCATGAGGCTGTCATCATATAAATATTGACGTTGCCAAACACATAAATCATACACACATCGGTAGGGTACTCGAAGCATAATGGAATCCACACACACATCACACTAATACTTGATGTTCGCATCCGTCGTCATAGTTCCGGATGCCACCACAACCGAGCACTCCCAATGGATGAAGTACAGAAGGTCGATCATGATAAAGCGCTCAATCTTCATCTTGTGGCCCGAAGTTGCGATATACCTTTGTGCGGGGCCACGCCAGAGACTCAGATCACAACGTTCCTGTCCTCCAGGAGGCTGCCCAAGCGAGGCAGGAGGGCACGACGAGAGCCAGGACAGGGGGGGCATCGGACAAGGACCCAGACATGCCGAGGTCCTGATTTTTTCCATACGCGGTTCCCGGAAGTCCTGACCCTTTCCCCAGGACCGGTCTCTCATCCTGAATCGTTTTCTGACGGCCCCGAGGCCTGGCGAGGGCCCCCAAAAGCCGAAAGCGGCCAAAAAGCTCCCGCCGTGATATTTTTTTGGGGGGGGCGACGCGATCATGTCTGGGGCTAAATCCAGAATCTCTCGGAGGCCCAGCGGCTCTGGAGACCCCTTGGCCGCGACAGACTTCTCGTGGCCTCGTCGGCCTCTCTGTGGGGGTGCCCTCGCCAGGCCCCCGGCGACCGTCCCAACAAAAAAATCACGACCCGAGAGGAACAACTCCTCCCAGGGAGCGGGTCGAGGCCCTCCTCCTCCTCCTCCTCCTCCTCCTCCTCCTCTCCTCCTCCTCTCCTCCTCATCTCCTCCTCCTCCTCCTCCTCCTCCTCCTGCTCCTCCTCTCCAGGGACCCACATTGGACAACAACAAGAAAGCAAGACCGCGGGTCTTCGGGTCACGAGAGGCGAACACATGCAGGTCCACGCCCTCGCGCCCTGGAGTCCCAGAGCGCGGTCCCGAGGGCACGCGGTCGCACCGGCACGCTCTCTGCGGGCCGTCTGTGCATAAACGCCCCGCGGATACTCGGCAACGCGCAGAGGGGGGTATGGGGGAGGGGGGAAGGCTTCTTGGAAGCACCCTGCTTCTTAGAAGGCCTCGGCCTTACGTCTATAGAGAAGGCCCGCGCCTTCTAAGAAGCAGGGGTGCTTCTAAGAAGCCTTCCCCCCTTCCCCTACCCCCTCTGCGCGTTGCCGAGTATACGCGGGGTCGCGCGGCCCAGGGGACCAGGGTCGCGAGGCCGCGGATAAAGTGGGAGGAGGTGCGACCGCTGAAGCGGCTGCAAGGAAGGTCAGCCTTGCCGCCCTCGCCCTCAGCCGAGCCCAGACTCCCTGAGGCTTCTTGCATGCATTGAGTTCTATTTTGTCTGCACAGATGGTTCACCGTCTGGCCTCGCCGGAAAATAAAATCATGATTTCTCGCCCACGAGGTAACTCGGGAATCTCTGGGGCCCGGCGTTTCCGGAGGACGTCTCGGGCGCCATGGCCTGCCGAGAGCGTCCCGCAGCGCTCCGAGGGCGTTCTGGAGAGCGCTCCTGAACGATCTCGCCCTGCCCTATAGGCCCGCCCGAGAGGGTCAGGGGGAAAGAGGTGGAGGACGGTGAAAACTTAGGATATGATCTGGTCCCAGACAGACATGATCGCGTCGCAGAAAAATCACGACGGGAGGTTTTTGGCTGTTTTCGGCTTCTGAGGGCCCTCGTCGGGCCTCGGGACTGTCAAAAACGACTCGGGACGAGAAACCGGTCACGGGGAAAGGGGAGGGACTTCCGGGGACCGCGTATTGAAAGAATCAAGACCTCGCATGTCTGGAGGTCGGACTCGTGCAAGGAGATCGCCCCTACTCACAGCGGCGGGGCGAGCCACTGCAGCGAGACAGAGAGCAGAGTTCAGGCGCAAAGTTCAGGAAGCGAGGAGGTGATCCCGACAGGGCGGGTGAGGAGCGCGAACCCACCGGACAGGATGGTGAGGATGACTAGCACGACGACGTGGAAGATGAGGAGACTGACCTTCAGTCAACCCCGAGTGTGAGCGGGGGGGGCGAGGAGGAAAACCGCACACGGCGCGTACCCACGCCTTGCCAGTCCCTCAGGAGTGCCGCTGGGATCGGGGGCGTCCAAGAGCTCCAGCGGGGGGGAGGTCGCAGACCACGGCGCGAGGCAAGCACGCGCGCGGCCCAGGGGGAGCCAGCGGACGCATGGAAACAAGAAGAGGGGGCCATGACATCGGGGGAGATCTCGCCATCGCTCGGACGTCCATTCCCTGTGCTTTTGTTCGGTTTCGAGCGTGGCTTTTTCGCCAAATGATCAAGGATACTCCTCGATGGCCCTCGCCGAAAGAAAACAGCGCACGTCCGAGCGATGCCAAGAGATGCCATGGCCCAGGGAGTGACATCCATCCACCCGACTCCCAGCCATCACCCCCCTCCCGGCCGCCCACGGTGGGAGGACCGAGATGCAGGCCGTTTGCACCGGAGCTCGCAGCAGACCGGCCGCCTCGGGCGCCGGCACGCTGCGCGGCGGCGGCGCCCTCAGTCCTCCTTCTTGTCGCGGGTCTGCTTCGGTGCCGCGTTCTCGTCGGGCTCTGCCGCCTCAGGTGCTCGAGGGCGCACGACACCGCACGCTCACCGCAGGGGGAGTGCGACCATGTGCCACGGCGTGGGCACATTGGCACTCGCCATCGCTCGGACGTCCATCCACTGTGTTTTTTTCAGTTTCGTGCGTGTTTTTTTCGCCAAATGATCAAGGATGCTCCTCGATGGTCCTCGCCGGAGAAAAAAAACACACGTCCGAGCGATGCCAAGGGCACGGGCGTGCGGCGTCTACATGCAAGCGGATACGCCTCGAGGCTCAAGCAAACGTGGCCACGCGGGCTTGCCCAGAGCAGGCGCTCGTTTGCAGAGCGCGCGCCTGTGCATGCGCATCTTTCTAGTTATGGTCGCCGTGCCGTGAGCATGCTGACGCTGCTTGCCGTAGGGGGGACGCACGCCATCGCGCGAGCGGTGATGACATACGGCAATCGCGCCACCATGCGGAAATGAGCGGAAGGAACGAAAAGGCTTTTGCGAACCTCAGCTTCGAATAGGCTGCCCGACCCGGCTCTAAGCCACGGCCCGAAGGGGTCCGTATCTCAGCGTTTGGCTGCACGAAGGGGTTGCGCTGGTATCGACCGATCCGAGTTATGGCGACATGCAGTATGTACACAGACACTGCTGCCCCCCGCGATGTTGTGCAGGCCGTATCACGGCGTGCTGCGAGAGAGCGAGACACGGCTGCGCCCTGCGAGAGCTTTTCCGTGGTGAGCTCGGCACCTCATGCTGGTTTCAGAAGGGTAGGCGGGGGATGGGAGACGACCGTGAGGAGGGTTCCCGCTCCTCCTCTTCTTCTTCTCCTCCTCTTCTTCTCCTCCTCCTCCTCCTCCTTCTCTTCCTGCTTCCCAGCGAGCGCAAACTACTTTGGACAGTGGGTTGTGGTAAACTGTAGGGGCCGTCGCTTCCTCAAAGCGAGGGCCAGGTACCCTGAAAGCCTGAGGCGCTCTTGGCAGTCCTCCTCCTCCTCTTTCAACACAAGCGTGGTGCGTGTGAACATACGGAGGAATTTAGGGGAGATTGAATGGGGGGGGGGGGGCGCTGAGGGGGAAAGGGGCGTTGGTGGGATAGGAAGTCCGAGAGAAAGGGGGATGCTGATCCGCAACCGCGATTTGACCCACTCTGATTGCATGTTCCGCCGTCCTGTGAAATGTGGATCCTACAGGGTGACAGGGGATCACACATTGAATCGATGAGTCGGACCGGCAGTCGAAGTCGGCTCGGCCGAAATCGGCAACACAACGGAAGAAGTCGAAACCGCAGAAATCGGCAGGCTAATGAGGCGTCCATGGAGGACCTGAAATCCGAACCGGAATCCGACGTTGAATCGAATCGGAAACGAATCGATCGAAATGAAATCGAATCGAGTCGAAGGAGTCGAAATGAGCCTAGGCATGGCAAGGAATAGTCACGGTCAGTTAATGGGCTTCGCAAGTTCGTGGGAACGCTGTCCTGCTGTCGTGCCCTAGTTTTCTACCTTCGGGTCGACTGCCCCGATCACCTGTCCCCCGCTGAGCACCACGCCTGCGTCGAGATCTCCCCAAACCACAACTGTCGTGCGACAACCCTATTTGCCGATTTCCTTGACCACACAATCCCTCATCCGATTAGCAACTTCGGGATACCCGTTTGAGTGGAACACTGGAAAACAGCAGACGAAAAAAGCGTCACCGATCCAGGTCGTCTTCAGTGGGAATCCCATAGCCCTTCATTGGATAGCCGTCGGTTGGAGGTAGATCGCACAGGGTTGGGTGGGCAGAAAGCGGTGGGACGCGACAGTGGCCGTCCCACATGCCTTTGTGATCCACCGCCGCTCGTTTTCATCAAACCTGGCCGATGACAAGAGAGCCCAAGATCGAATGAGCCGGATCGGCGATCGGAATACATCGGATCGGCGGAAATCGGTAGCCAAGTCGGGAGAAGTCGAATCGGCGGAAACCAGCAAGCTAATAAGGCCTTCATGGGGACTTCGGAATCCAAATCGGAATCTCGAATCGAAACGAATCGGAATCGGGAGTCCGAAGACGGAATGCGCCTGCAACGGTTGGGGAGGAGGCTCTTCAAACTGGGTTCATGGAAGCTCCATCTGCGGCTGCGACTCTGGCGCACGGCGTCCCAAAGTATCCGATTCACAGCCGATGCCCTCGAGTCGAGTCGCTCGTGGCTCCGGGCTGCCACACCAGCCGCGATAGCTCAGCTGGGAGAGCGTCGCGTCCGACTGAAGATCTGAAGGTCCCCGACTCGATCCGGAGTCTCGGCGCTTCTGATGTTGAGGACGGCGCACTGCCAGTCCCATCGTTCGGCGACGGCGACGACCGGGCTGCCACAGGGCTTGGTGTGGGAGTACAGTCAGGGCGTTGACTTAAGAAACCCTAAATAAAGAACGAGGCCCCTTCTTTTCCATAAGTTGAAATTCGATGTCCCATCGAAAACCCAAGGAAAACCTCAGGCAAGCTATGAAACAAGCAAGGAACACGGAGCCCCTCCTCAACGAACAGGGTTCCTTCTGCAGCGCCCCGACTGCAGCGCCGCGCAGCTCGGCAATTGTGCGAAATCAGAACGGAGCAGCACGGGAGCAGCACCGGGGCGCCCCCGCTCCCTTGCCTGCGTTCTCGGGTGGCGAGGTTGGCTCCCGCGCGTGGAAGATCGGTGGTTCTGGCATCAGTGCTGGTCGGCCTGCCTTTCCTGCGATCCGAACGGCGACTGATGGGGGGGAGGAGGAGGGGGAGGAGGAGGGGAGGGGGGAGGAGGAGGAAGACGTGGAGGGGAAGGAGGAGGAGGAGGGGGAGGGGGGAGGAGGAGGGAGGGGGGGGAGGAGGAGGAAGGAGGGGGGGGAGGAGGGGGGAGGGGGGAGGAACGTGGAGTTCAGGAGGGGGCGGGGGAGCGACACCCGTGGCGGAAGTGGCAGTTGCAGAGGCAGTGGTGCAGGTCGTGGTGATGGTGGCGGAACTGCTGGTTGCAGCGCCTGCAGCAGCACCAGCACAACGTGGGACGAGTCCCTGGGACGAGGGCGAGGGGAACGTCAGAGGAGATCGGCTGAGGAGGGGAAGCATCTGGCTGGAATCGGCGATGCATCCCGATACACCGCCGATGGGTCGGCGATGGGCTCCAGACAGAGAGTCCGCACGCACATGGGTGGGTAGGGCACCTATCGGCGATGGCTGGGAACATGGGGGTCAATGCATACCCGAACCGAACCTTGCCACATCGCCTGAGAGGAGGGTGAAGAAGAAGAAGAAGAAGGTGGAGGAGGGCGCGCGGCAACCCTCCGAACGCTCGGGGGCTCGTTGACCAGGGTCAGTGCAGACCCTGGTCAGTCAGGCCTTCCTGAAAAATCCTGCAGGATCATGCACCCAAGCCCAGGTCAGTGCGACCCTGGCCCTGCAGGATCCTGAAACATCCGGCGCTCTGACTGACCCCGTTGCAAAGCTCCCGGAACGCACGGGGCTGGAACGACCCGGGCCGAGACCTCAAAGCCTGCCAGACCAGATCCTCGGGGCCGATGCCTGCAGCCCCGACGCGCTGGGTCGTCCTCGAAGGCCAGCGCGCGACGAATCGGCGCCTGCGGCACGAGTCTCGAGCACGTGCCTGCATAGGGCCGCTGAGCCGCCACCTGAGCACAACAGGTGAGCGACGATCCAAGAAGGGTATTGCGCAAGACGGCGTAGCGACCTTACGCGGTGGCCTACGCAGGCCGCCCGCGCGGCACGCCACACTTGAAGCGAGGGCGCTCACGCGCGCCCTGACGCGGGCAGCTCACGCGCCAATGTCGGCGCAGACGACTCCACTTTTTGCGTCGCTCACGTGCGGTCCACGCCGCTTGCCGCCGATGGTGTAATGGCGCGAACACGCTGCGCCTGCCTGCCGCTCTCCAGGTGGCAGAACGTGTGCGTGCGTGCTCTTCCACAGCTTACCGCACCCCTGTCCATGCACGTGTGCGTGCGCATGAACTCACACTTCCGCGCGGACACACGACGAGTGCCCGAACATGCCCGAACGGCGTGCAGATCGAGGCTGCTGAGAAACACGGCCTTCGCCGCCTTGGCGACCGGCACCGCCGATTCCTGCACAAGGCGCCTTTTGGACCTCTCGCTCTCAAGCGCACGCTTCGCCTGCATCATCTCCGCCTTCTGTTCGTGGACCACCAGCAGGCATGTCTCCAGCAGCAGTGTGCAGAAAGAGCAGCCCGCTCCAGCGAGGACCTTGAAGGTAAAATTGTGTTCGTCGACGAAAGTCTCTACGAAATCTGCCACAGTGCCCCCTGGCACATTGAGGCGTGGTCGAATGCCAAGTGCTGTCTCGTCAGGTGTCTGTAGCTTTCTCAGGCCCCCCCTCTCTACAAGCGGAATGGTAATTGCACTGGCCCCCCTCTCGAGCCACGATCCCTCGTAAGACTCGATGGGTTCGGGTTCCCGATGCCACGACCCCTCGTAACTGGCAATGGACGTGCGCCCAGGACGCCACGATCCGTTCTCCCGAGCCCACGCTCCTTTTAAACAAACTATGTGTCCGCGCCCCCAAGCTTCCAAGACGGCCGATGCAGGTCACCGATGCCGCCAAGATGGCCCAAGATGCTTCCGATACGGACCAAGATGGTCCCAAGGCCGTCCATTATGTCCTCAAAGCCGCCCAAGAGGCCACCAAGACGGCCCAACGGGGCCGCAAAAAGACCCCCAGCAGGGCCCGAAGAAACCAAAATCACATATGGCGGGTGCTGGAAACCCTGAAGCCAAAAACGTGTCCATCTCTTGGGGGCGCATCTTGTACTTCCGCCGGCTTCCCCCGGCGGAGGCGGCCTAGTTATACTTCCCCCAGCTTCCGACGACCTTCCGCCACCTTCCGCCGAGGAAGAGATGACAACTCCTTCGACCCTCGAAGCCGAGGCCCTTTCTTAAACGCCTCATCTGTTCCCACTTCTAGAATTTCACTTTTTTGGGTTGCCTGCAGCTCCAGACGACCCCAGATCTGAGTGGGCCCCAGGAACGGCAAGGCCGTTTTTTTCCCGTTTCCGAATAAAAAAAAACTCGTGAAAATGGAAACGGCAAAAAAAAAACAGCGACAAGAAACTGCAAACAAACAACTCTAGGATTAGGACCGGAGCCAAAACCAACCAAAACGGAACCTGTTATAAAACGGAACCCGTGCAACAACGCCGTCGGAACCGGCAAAAAAACAGCAAAATGGAACCGGTAAAACACGGCCCTGTCGTCTCCAGGGCCCACCAAGCCCTAGAGGCGTCCAAGATGGCCTTAGGACGGCCCAAGAGGGCTCCAACATGGCACAACCATGTTCCAAAACGGCCCCAACACAGTCCAAGAGCCCAGATGGGTCCCAAGACTCCTATTGGCCCAGGCTGGCCCCAAGAGATCCTCAACTTGGCCCAACAGGGCCTCATCATGAACCCAACACTGCCTTAGAGAGCCACATCTGGCCCAAAATGGCCCGAATACGGCCCCACGACGGCCGCAAGAGGCCTCCCATACGGCAAAGATGGCCCCAAGATGGCCCACTAAGGCTCCAGAGGCAGCCGCAAGTGGTCCAGAAGCCCTTGAAGGGACGGAAGAAAGGGAGGAAGACGACGAACACAAGGGCTCCCAGCTTCGCGCTTCGCGCTGCGTGAAGTGCGAAGTGCGAATAACTTCGCGCTCTCGCGCCGCCTCCCAGGGGAGAAGAGGAGGAAGAGGAGGAATCGGAGCCGAACCGCGAAGCGCGAATCACTTCGCGCTCTCCAGGGCGCCCTTGGAACACGAGAAGAGAACCCCCGGAAAACGACGCGGAAAAGTGTCACATACCACGGCTCTGCCAGGCCTCGGGGCGCGAGGTGTCACACATCATGGCCTCCTGTGCGCCCCTCGCACCATCGCCGCCCAGGGTGCTGGGCCGGCACGGTGGCGGGACTCGCCGCAGGCGAGTGGCTAATAGCCGAGCGCGAAGGCTCCGATGAAAGCTACGATGACCTGCGTGGCGAAGTTCGTTGCAAACTTGAAGCCCGACGACAGGTCGCCGCTCTGCGTGGAGCTGGCCTTCCCCCGGGCGAAGGACACGCCCGAGACCATGCGCTCGCAGAAGAACCACAAACAGCACAAGCGTAAACTGGGCATCGCTCGGACGTCCATTCCCTGTGTGTGTTGTTCGGTTTCGTGCGTGGTTTTTCGCCGAATGATCAAGGATTGTCCTCGGTGGTCCTCGCCGAAGGAAAAATGCACACGTCCGAGCGATGCCAAGTAAACCTTCGGAGGCCAGCGCAGATATCTCGGATCGGCGCTGGGCCCCCCTGCATGGCGCGCGGACCAGGGGCATCGCTGGAGGCGCCGCCACAGGGGGAGCTCCAGCGCCGATCCAGGAAATCCGCAGTACCTCCGAAAATGTCTGCTCATGCTCGTTTCTGTTCTTCAAGCTGGTACGCCCGCTCCTGGGACTCCTGTGGTTCGCAACCAGTGTGTGTCCCCTAACCCTTCGGGAGCAGACTCGGGTCAAGAGGCACAACACGTCAAGGCTATAGGTTCTTTGTCTCTCTCCCCCCAGATGCCTCGAACCGTACCACCTAGACGCATCACCCCTCGTGCAGAGGCGTGGGCCTGAGTTGAGCAGGGCGTCTTCGTGGTGTTACTCCAAATCCTTTTTTAATCGTCCCCCCGGTCCGGTTTTTTAGGCACCTTTTTGGTACCTGGGGGGGGGGTCCAGTTTATTAGGGCGCTTTCCTTGGATTGGAACTTCGGGGGTGCGGTTTATTGAGGCTCCCCGTCGAATAGGGGGGTCCCGAATATCAGGTCGCATCTGGAGGGGGGTCTGGTTTTTTTTGGGGGGGGGGTCGATCAAGAAGGCATTTGGAGTACTCGGGCCCGGGGGGGGCCCCTCAGACGACCGATGGTCCTGCCGCATCCGCTGCACCTCGGACAGCGGCTCCGGCTCCGGCGCCCGCCGCCTCTCCAGCACCTCCGCCCCCTCCAGCAGCTCGTGGATCCGGGGGGCCTCCACGCCCTGGCGGCCCCGCATGCTGCCCGCGATCCTCCGAGCAGGGCATCGGCTACAGAGTTGGGTTACGCCGTAGTTCGTTCGTTCGCTTAGCTGCCACGATGCGCAACACGCAACACGTAGCGTATGGATACGGAGCTCAACACGTAGGCTGAAAACGTATGCCCGACGCGATACATTCGCCAAAACGTGGCCCAATACGTGGAGCCAACACGCAACGTATTGACACGGACGTCTTGAACACGGGACGTTTTGCGTATCAAAACGGGCGTATCGGGGCAGCCAAGTTCGTTCGTCGAACCTACGGCACATGCGCAGTTGAGGGTCGTGGATCGGCGAACAGGACGCGCATCTGCTGCACCCTCGACGAGGAACTCATGTTTGGCGCGTGCATCAGTTCCTGGCCCTCGCTCGGACGTCCATCCCCTGTGCTCTTTTCGGTCTCTCGCGTGGCTTCTTCGCCAAATGATGAAGGATGCTCCTCCAGAGTCCTCGCGGGAGGAAACATGCACACGTCCGAGCGACGCCAAGACGACCATGATGCGCACTTGTTGCACATTCGACGAAGAACTTCTGTTTTCGGGAGCGGCCAAGAGGGGGGTGTCCAAGAGGGGGGGTGCAAATCATGACCGGCGGCATGTGCGCGGCCCAGCGGGGGGGCCAGGGACGTAATGAAAGAAGAAGAGGCGCCATGAAATCTGGGGAAATATCATGGCCCACGCCATGATATCCACCCCCCCCCAGTCATCACCCCCCTCTTTTCCGCCCCCGATGCTTGGCGTGTGCACCAGTTCTGCACTCGGTTGCCCACTCGGATCCTGTAGAGCTCGTCCATGTCCACCGCGTCGTGCTCCGCGCGCTCCGCCGCTCCCTCCTCGCCGCAGCCCAGCAGGAAGGCGCGGATGGCCGGGGTGACCGACACGAGCAGCTGCGTCGGCATGCCGCGCGCAGCTCCCCCGCCGGGCCCCCGCTGAGCGGGCCGCGGCGGTCAGGTCTGCCGGAAGTCCGGGGGGCGGCCCAGGCGGAGGCCTGAACCAGAGCAAAGATCACGCAGCCTCGTCTGAATCGAAGGTGTGATGGCAGAACTTGGGCCCGGAAGTGTGACCGATTCTCTTGGGTCGACAACGAAGCCTTGGTTCCATGTCGGTCACGATGTTGGTCACGCTACGTCTTTTTGGTCACAACTTCCAGAACATGTTCGGTCACCGATGTTGCTCGGTCACCTACCTCTTCGGATATCCGAGCAGGGGTGATAGGGGGCATCATGCCCAGCCTAACACATAGATTCCTATCTCTATGGTTTGGGTCTCCTTATCTCGATGCCAACATCACCTCACATATTCCCTCAGTTTCTTATGGCACAGCCCCTAGGATTATCATCACCTTCGGGCATGTTAATCCGAGGGATAGGGAGAAGCACAAGGCTGGTGAAACCACCCTCGAGAACGTCTCTATCCCTCAGGCTGTCAAGCCCAAAGAGACGACTCTATCTCAACGATGCGCCCTCAGGGACTGCGGAAGTCCTTGAGATCGGGGCCAGGACAAGCTCGAAGCCAGGCATCGAGCTCTCCTCCTCCTCCTCCTCCTCCTCCTCCTCCTCCTCCTCCTCCTCCTCCTCCACAGCTGCGTGCCGCGGCAGTCAGGCCCCAGGGGGGCCTATGGTGTTCCCTGGGGATCCCACCTCGCGTGCTCTCGTGGGGGGATTGCTCGAAACTGGAGCACCGTGTGGGACCTGCTTTAGGACGGGAGCATACCGTAGGTGGATCTACCCTTGCTCCGACCTTGTAGCGCCTCGAACGCAACTAGAAGAAGAAACAACGGCATAGACATAAACTGTTGGCGCTCCGCGCGGATCTCTTGGATCCGCGCCGGACCCCTCTCCCTGGCGCGCGAAGCGCGCCAGGGGCGGCGCCGGAGGCGCCGCCAGAGGGGCCCCAGCGCAGATCCAAGAAATCCACGTGGAGCGCCAAACATTCATGTTTATAGCTTTTCTTTGTCTTCGCGCAACGGCCGCGTCGTCTATAGACAACATAGTCACCACAAATGCATCTACACGTGTAGCGGCATCCCATGTGTCTCTAGACTCTTGCGCCTAGAAAGTGAAAACGGTGTTTGGCACAGGCCCCAGACATCGGCCTCATAGAAGCAGGTAGACTTTGCCCTCCAAGCTCGAAGCAAAAACAGTTGGGGCTGTCCGATTCTGCTTCCTGTCTCTTGGGGAACCCAAATAGGTACTACTGCCGCTACTCCCTGGACCCCTCCCGGGGCGCGCTCTGATCAGGACCCCGAGGCGAACCCGGCGGTGGAGACGAGGGCCCCCCCAGGGAGGCCGAACGAGGGGGCAGCGAGGCGAGGGCAGCGGCACAGGCAAGCACCTGCTCATCCTCCGTCGGCGGTGGACAAACCTCCCTTCCACAAACCTCCCCTTGGTGAAAACGGCCAGGGACCGAAACCGGCGGACCTGGACCCGCAAAAGTGGCGGCCCGCGACGCCCTCTCGCGGGCCGAAAACCGCCAACTCCTTACTCGACGTGCCAGGGCAGGAGGTCTATCCGCAGCCGACTCCGACCCTCTTGGGCGAGGCGTGAGGCGGCGGGCCTGTGCCAGCCGCCCTGCGGGGCTTCCGTGGCGTGGTCAGCGCGGCCTTGCGCGGCGTGGCCGCCGGGGCCTCCGGAGGAGCCGCGCCGGCGGACGCGAGCGAGGGGCGGGAGGGGCGCGGGGGAGGCCCCAAGCTGCGGCGGAGTGTTCGTTTCAGCCTGGGCGGTTGTCCTCCTCCTCCTCCTCCTCCTCCTCCTCCTCCTGATCCTCCCCTCCTGCCCCCCTCATTCCCCCCTCCTCCTAATCCTCCCGCCGTCGCTTCTGCTGCTGCTCGTCTCTGCACCTGCAGAGGCTACAGCCCTCTCGTGTGATGAGGACACACGACAAGGATGCCAATGCCTTGGAAGGCCACTTTGCGAGCGGGGCGCGGCCCGCGAACGCGGCCAAGGCTGGGCCAGGGGGAAGGGTAAACCTGGAAAGTCGCTCATCCTCACTGTGCAGGTTGAGGGCATCAGGGCCACATGGGGCCCATCAAAAAAGGGCCCAAGACGAAACACTGCCCCAGGAAAGCGACCGGGGCCTCGTGGGACGCAGACTGGAGCACCGTATGAGCGGATGTGTGGGGTGGTTTTGCGGAGGGGGGAGAGCGTGCAGGCAGAGCGCGGTCACAAGAGCGCTGGTTTTGTCTCGGCTCGCCTGGAGGTGGTGCCGAGCCAATCGCTCATGGCGCAGGCGAGGCAGCAGCCTTTTGCAGAGCAGGCCTGTGACCTCTTCTACTCAGTTCACTGCGCTGAGACGGCACTCAGGTAACAAAATTCCGTCATGTTATACGCTAGCAGAGTCAGATCGGCACACATTGCACAACGCCCGACTGCAACACATTCGACCGCTCGCGGCCACACCAGGCAAGGCCAGCGCATGCTATATCACGGAACAGGTAAGCAAGACCGAGACTATGGTTGCTGTGCGGGCTGGTGGGACAAACCAAGCGTTTATCATGAACATACCTGGGCTGGCCACGCTGACACGCGAGCATGCTGCGCGGGACATAAGCACGCTGCCCTCAGGGCGCACTGAACGTGTGCGCATGTGAAGGCAGCAAAACGAAATCTCTATTCCATGCGCACGTATGTGGCCTGACCCGTCGCTATTGAGTCTGGCGAGTGTGAGGTGATGCACAGATTATGCATGTCAAGTCTGGGATCGCCCAATATTGCACGTTCGCGCCACCTTGCCCTCACTGCCATATGTCGCCATTCCGTTTGATCTAAGCGCGCCCAAGTCAACGAAGACGGCACCACGGCAAACACACAGCAAGCCTTGCGCACGAGGCAGCGTTTACCCTGGTGGCCGCGGCGCCCTTCCTAAGACGCAAGGCGGTGCGTCGGAACAAACGGCACGGCGACATATGCACTACAACGTGTTTCATACTTGTTTCATCTGTGCACCAGATGTACCATGCGCGCCCCCTAGCCGTTAACAATAGCATGCGCAGAAAAGCAGGCCAGTCGGACACCTGTGTTTGAGTGGACCATGCGCACAGCCACCAATGCTGATCCAATGCTACGTGCGCCAACGTCATCGCCAGACTTATCAACATCAATTACAATGACAAGGGTGACAAGGGCCACTCAAATGTATTCACCAACATCGGTATCTCCACCATCGCCGTCTCGGGATGAGTCCTACGATAGCGCGTACGGCCCAACCAGTTTAGTAAATTGAGTGCATTTGCGCAACACAACTTTGACACATTGCTGCCGTCAGCCCATGAGAACAGCAACCAGCCACAGGAAACCTGCCACAATCATCCCAACCTTAAGATCCCAGGACGTCGATTGATTTTTGGTATGGGAATGTGAAGCTCTCAAACCCAAGAAACCCAGGGCATTTGGAGGCAAGCAGGGTGTTTCTTGGCATGGGTCTCCACCGTAGGGCGCAAGGTATCCAGCCTCGACGCCTCCGACCGGCCGTGCTCTAGCAAAACGGCGCTGCATCTCGCCATCGCATGTCGGCGCTGCCTTCACGACAGTGGCCATCATAGTCGTCGTTGCTGGCATCATCACAGCAGGCATGACAACTGATAAAGATGGCTCAAGGAACCTCCAGCGGAGATCGTCCGAAGAGGGCACAGCCCTGCACGTCTGTCGCCGGCGCGACGGAGGCCGTGCGGCACTCGAGGAATCAGACAAGCGGGCGGCCAGAGAACTGTGAAGGGGCCCTGGGACACACAATTAAATACACACAAATAAAAGGATTCCCAATCTTTTCCTATATTTTCTGGGTTTTTGTCTTCCGCCCCCCCACCGCCCATATTTTCCCATATTTTCAGGGGAGTCGACGATGAACTGTGTCTGTGTGTGTTTCCCCCTCCTGAAACTGGGCAGCCGAGGAGCCGCCCAGGCAGTCAGAGGAGGCGCCCGAGGGTTGTCTGCCTGTCCGCCAGTCCACGGTGGCTGATTCAAGTCAGGGCGAAACCTAAACGGTGTTTTTCGTTTTCGTTTTGTTTTCGTTTTCCCTCGCTTTTGTCTCGAATCCGCCTCTACAGCAGAACGAAGCCGAAACGAAAACGGCCCACGAAATCGCCAAAACCAGCGTTTAGGTCGAGCCCTGATTCAAGTTTTGGCGGTGGACAAACCTCGCTTGAAAAAAACCTCCCTTTAGTGAAAACGGCCTGGGACCGAAACCGACGGACCTGGACCCGCAAAAATGACGGCCGCGACGCCCTCTCGCAGACCGAAAACGGCCAATTCGCTAATCAACATGTCAGAATAGAAGATCTGTCCACCTCCGACCTTCCCTGGCACTAAATTCACCAACTCATTCGTTCAGGAGCCGGCCGAGCCCCGGCGGCGCGCGCCTGAGGCTCCTTCTTCACATCGACAACCTGCCGCAAAGGGCGATCGCTTCTGGCCCTCCCCCTGCAGACTCAACAATCACCGGGGGCGGAGGATATCCATGTCCCCGGGCTCGCGGTCCGGGCTCCTCAGCCGCGACCCCACGGACACGGGGCAGCTCTTCGCGGACGCTCCTTTCTGGACGTAACCGTGGGATCGCTCATCCACGGGAACGCGAGTTGGAATCCAGACCGCGCGGGCATGGACATGGGTCCGTCGCTCGTGGCATGGCTCCAACCACGTCTGTGATCGCTTAAGTGAAGGCCACCGACGACGAGAGAACGACGAAACGCCTCCGTCATGCTGTTGTGAAGACGCTTCCCTCGGGAGGACCCTAAGTATGCACCCTGGACCTCCGTGAGCCTAATTACCCCCCCTTCAGAGGGGGGTGGTCCTCGGAGGGGTGTCGCGAGAAGTCCGGTGACCGATGCCTGGGACGGGAGTGAGGGCGCACCCGCCAGTCGAAAGAAGTGGGCAGAAACATGAAGTAGGAAGGCGTTGGAAGCATACGCGGGAACGAGTAGTTCGCACGCTTTCTTGGAGAGAAATTAGGACAGCCAGCACGCGGTGCTGACCACTCCGCGCCAGACCTCAGGCTTGAAATCTTGCCTTTTTGGGCGTTGCAGAAGGATTCCGGCGCCACCTGTGCAAACTACTTCTTGACAAGCGCGTTCTAACTACTGTCTTGTAAAGGCTGGAAGGGTCCAACCCTGGGCGCGCTAATAACTCATGCTAAGCGCTCAGCGCGGCGCAAGTCCCACTCCTCCACGGCATCGGTCACGACTACCCAGAGGGAGGAGGAGGGAGGAGGAGGCGGGCCTTGATCGTCTTCAGCTGCTGGCCCTCCTCGCCCCACCAGGAACCAAGACGAAGGCGGTGTGCTGGGCTGGGTGTGCTATCTCCACTGGCTGGGTGTGCTGGGTGTGCTGGGTGTGCAATCTAGTCTAAAATTACACAATCTGCATACTACATCTCTCCCCTGACTCTGTCCAGAGAGTGCTTCGTCCTCTCGGCGTATTGCTTTTTTTTACACTCAGGATGTCATTATTTGTTTTCTTGCTCCTGTGTGTTTTTCAATCCCCTTTCTCAATCCGGTCGATTCTGGTTCTTCCAAATTGTGCTCCCGCTGCAGCGCCACCCTCATTTCCGCGCTCCGATCAATCCAACTCGTACTCCCGCTGCAACGCTGGCCTCGTTCACGCGCCTCCAGATGGCACTTGGCATTCGAAAACGTCCACGTCGGGCAGGGACGGTTGCGGAGGACATGGAGCCGGTATTCGGAACAGGCCCTGTCCTCTCGTAGACGGGCCACTTACCATCCAAGTCATCTGGTACCATGCCACGGCATGCAATGCGAATGCTGTGTTGTGCACCGCTGTGCGATGCCATGCTTTGCGATGCTATGCTTTGTGATGCCATGCTTCTCTACGCAATGCCACGCCACGCTTTGACATGCTATGCTCTGCCGTGCTCTTCTACGCAATGCTTTGCCATCCATCGCGCACCCTCTTGGGATCACTGCCCTGCTCGACATCCGACAGTGCGAATAGATCGATCTACGCCATGGTAAGGGACGAGAAGGAGGGGTAGGACGCAAGATGTGACGCTAGCGCACCTAGCTTTACGTCGGGCGCGTCTCCCTACAGGGGGATGTTGGACGACAGAAAATAGAAAAAATGCTCAATAGATTACCAAAAGTTCAAACAATAGTCCCCAGATTACTATTTTTGAACATTCCCCCCTGTACAGGGACAGGCCCGACTTAAACCTGGCTTGGTCCCCCCCCCTCCCCCCCCCCTCCTCTGGCTGGCGTTCGCCTGCCCCACCTGAAGGAAGCAAAAGGCTCACGATCCCTCGCAAAATCGCGCTGCGTCCGCGCTCCCGGGGCCATGGCCCCCCTGAAAGTGTGCGGGATGCACGCGCGCCCCGGGCCACGACGCCTCGCACGATACGTCGTGCCCGCGCCCCCAGGAGCAGGACAACATTTTGCATGACGGACGATCTCGCCCGTGCTGCCTGCGAGGATTGGCCAGGAAGCTTCGCGGCGACGCTTGTTCGGACCAAGACGCCGACACCGGGGCACGTCTCGAACTTACAGATCAGAGTTTGACGTGTCAGGTGCGCGCACGGTTGGAACAGAAACGGAGACGAGTCGAGACGTCGGAACTTTCTGGCACGTTGCGACAGCTCCTGCGCCACACGGGAGCAAGAGACCCAGAGAACTGCGCTGTCTCCGCCCCCCGGGGCCAGGATCCCTGGCAAGCTCGCAGAGCAGCAGCGCGCCAGAGAAAGCTCAGGCGGCTCGACCAGGAGTCTAGATTCTCAAAAACGTGCGCACATTTGACGCGTCAATTTCAAACAGCACCCCGTGATCGGCGTCTTGGTTCGAGCAGAATGTTGCCGGCAACTTCGAGCAAGATTCTCGCAAACAGCACACGGCATCGTCATTGTGCTAACTATTCGTTCCGAGTGTAGATTGGGTTTTAGCCCGCCCCCTGAAGAGGGAAGAAGAGGGAAAACCGCTCGACTCTTAAAGTAGGGAGGCGCCTGCACTAGGTTGGGATCTGAGAGTCCAGAACTACATCATTTCAACGACCGGCGTGTATGTTGAATGGATTGCCCGAACGGCCAGGTTGCGCCCCTCGCACCCAGAATCATGAGCCTCTGTATCCACCATGAGCCTTCCATCTGGGCATCGTGAGGACGTGATACGACAGCTTCGTGTCGTGCCGACTTCGGCGTTGGTTCCTGACGCCGCGGGGATCGCTCCACCTCGAACTATCGGCCTTTCTCGCAACGTCAGATCGTTTAAATTCGACCGATTCTGGGTCGCCGGAGGCGTTCAACGTTGAACGCCGGCGGCGGGGCCGTCGCTGGTCGACACGAGGCGAACCTACCGTTCGGCGCCGAGCCCAAGGGGGAAGTGAGAAGGGGCGGGCCTCCCCAGAAGGCTCGGGAGTCCCCCAGCCTCCCGAGAAGGTTCTTGAGCCTTCCTCGAAGGCACAGAGCACTCCTCAGCAGGCGCGAGGGCTTCTGAGAAGCCCCGCCGCCTTCTGAGCAGGCCCTCTCCTTCTCACTGCTCGTCGGCGAACCGTGCGCACGCGCGCCCTTCTCTCGCTCCCCCCGTCCCCCCAAAGCCCCTGCAAACGGGGCGTTAGGCGTTAGGGTAGCGAAGGGGCCTCTGCAAGCGAGAACGAGGTGACAGGGCACCCATGGCGCACTGGTGCGTGACAAAAATCATGACGACAGCAGGGCCGATGCATCCTCATGGGTCTGGGGAGGGGGGTACCTCGCACTCGTGCGCGGCAGAGCACTTGTTTGAAAAAACGCCGCTGAAAAAAGCACCCTTGGCTCCCGGCCCGTTCGCCAACGCCCCGCTTGCAGGCGCTTGGCTTAAGTCGGGCGCGTCCCCCTACAGGGGGATTTTCGACGAAAAATAAAAATACACAAAAAATGCCCCCAAAGGGTAAACAAATACTCAAAAAATAGTCCCAGACTATTTTTGGACTATTTTTTGACTATCTCTGAGGTATTTTCAATTTTTCGTCGGAACTCCCCCTGTAGGGGCACAGGCCCGACTTAACGCTTGGCTCCCCCCCCTCCGCCCCGAGCCTGAGGCTCATCGACAGGCGCGGGCGCCGGGCCGCTCTTCGCGCTGCCGAAGAACCTGGGCGCCGCGGGGGACCGAGCTGGCCATCGCTCGGACGTCCATTCCCTATGTTTTTTTCGGTTTCGTGCGTGGTTTTTTCGCCAAATGATCAAGGATGCTCCTCGATGGTCCTCGCCGAAGGAACAATGCACACGCCCGAGCGATGCCAAGCGAGCTGCCCGAGCACCGGCTCTGGCAGGTCCGCGCGGACCTCTTGTGGGTCGGCCCTGGATCCCCCTCCGGGGAGCCTCCTCGCTGGGGTCGGAGGCTCGCGCCGCGTCGCCGAAGACCTCGGCGAGGCATCGGCGAGGCATCGGCGAGGCACCGGCGACGCCTCGTCGACGTCGGCGAGGCATCGGCGACGCCGGCGTGAGGCAACCCGGGCTGCACATCGGGCCGCAGCAGCGCTGCATCGGCGATGCGGCGCGATCCTCCGGCCGCAGGTGGGAGGCCTGGACCTTCAGAGGCGCGACGATAGGGGTGGATGGGCCCAGGGGGTGAGGCATCGACCCCCCCCCATCGCCGACTCCTCGTCGACTAGGGGTCTGCTAGCCCCATCCCGCCCAGGAGCGTGCGGAAAACCGCTGTCGGGGGCCCATCGCCGATCTATCGGTGACGTATCGCCGATTCCAGGTCGATGCATCCCCCCCTGAGCCCATTCTCCCCTGTCGTAGCCCCTGACCCCTGGCGGCGCCTCCGGCGCCGCCCCTGGCGCGCTCCGCGCGCCAGGGAGGGGGTCCAGCGCCGATCCTGGAGATCTGCGCAGATCTGCGATAGCTTGTGGCTCAGTCGTCCTTCCTTCAGGGGCGCTTCGAGAGCTTTTGACCGTGCCGTTCGACAATTCTCCACAAGTGTGCGCGCTCGTGGGTTTATGACTTTCCACCTTCGAAAGCGCATCAGACCTATCCGAGACTGTCGAATGTGTGTGTGTGTGTGCGTGTGTGCGTGCGTGATAATATCGTTCGAGAGTTTATCGTTGCGTCGTTCTTCCTTCGACGTGCGATCATGGGGAAAGCAAGAAGCTACCGATACCGCTATTTCCTGGACCTCTCCTGGGGTCCGTTCTGACCAGAACTTCGAGGCGAATCCAGCCGTGGCGACGAGGGCCTGCCAGGAGGCCCAAAAAGGGGAAACTCATCATGGGAGCCTCCCATACCATCTTGTTGGCTCTTGCGAGTCGACGCTAATAGACTCAAACTCTACGCTAATCGACGCTAGATCGACGATAATCGACGCTAGCCGACGCTAAATCGGCGCCATCTCATCGACTTCCAGACGCTAATCGACGTGAGTCGACACCAAAGACAGAATCACGAGGGTACACGAGGCTCCGATGATTTGCTACCGAACTTGAGAGGCGCAACGATGGGGGAGGATGGGCCCAGGAGGGTGTGCACCGACCCCCCCATCGCTGACTCCTCGTCGAATAAGGGCCTGCTAGCCCCATCCCGCCCAGGAGCTTACGGAACATCGCGGTCTGGGGCCTCACGCCGCTCTGTAACGGTACAAAATCCTCCTCCGAAATCTGGACGGCGGCGCGCGGCCGAACTCGCGTAGCCGACCCCCGCGTCAGGAAAGCCCAAAGTCGAATCGATAAGTCTGATCGGTAATCGAAATACATCGGATTGGAAGAAATAGGCAGCCGAGTCTGGAAAAGTCGAACCAGCGGAAACCGGCAAGTTCGTAGGCCTCCATCCATGGAGACAACGGAAGCCAAATCGGCATCCGAAGCCGAAGTGAACCAGAATCGGAAGCCATCGAACTCGACTCGAATCCAATCGGAGGAATCGAACCCAGAGATCCGAGGTCGTGATTTTTGTCGCTGCGAGGTCCCCGGCAGTCCCGACCCTTTTCCCCAGGGCCGGCTCTTCATCCTGGGTCGTCTTTTGACGGTCCCGGCGGAGGAGGAGGAGGGGGAGGAAGAGGAGGAGGAGGAGGAGGAGGACGAGGAGGAGGAGGAGGAGGAGAAGGAGGAGGAGGAGAAGGAGCAGGAGGAGGAGGAGGGAGGAGGAGGAGGAGGAGGAGGAGGAGGTGGAGGGTTTAGTAGGAGGCCGAAAAAAGCGGAAAACCTCACGACGCCAGGCACCGTGCTTCACGAGCAGCCGCTGCAGGATGCTCCTCCAGACGTGCTGCCGCTGGCTCGCTCGGCCGCCGCAGCATGGCGCTGAGCAGCTTCATCTGCGACCGCCAAGCTCGGGTCGGGCGAAAGGGGGGGATAGCAAAGGGGGGGGTGAGAATCAGCTCACGCAGCTGATTTTCCCGGCGCCTCCCGGCGCCGGAGGCGACCATGTATCGAGGAATGGGCTCCTCGGTGGGGCCAAAACCAGCTGCATGTAGCAAATTTCGTAACCCCCCCTTTCCAATCCCCCCCGTTCGTCTGGCCCGACAAGCATAGTCGAAGAATCGAACGCTCGTCCCCGGACTCTCTTTTGGGGTCGGCGTTTGCTCTTTTCGATGCGTTGCTTCTCAGGGAAGCGGGCCCTGCGCGTGCCGAGACGATAGCTGGGCGTGGCTCCCCATGAAGGGCGAGACCTCGAGGCGAGCGCCCGGGAAGCGCGCCGCGAGGTGCGGGCGAGGAGGAGGAGGAGGAGGAGGAGGAGGAGGAGGAGGAGGAGAGGAGGAGAGGAGGAGGAGGAGGAGGGGAAGGAGGATGGAGGGAGGGAGAGGAGGGGGAGGGGGAGGATGAGGAGGAGAGGGAGGAGGAGGAGGAGGGAGGAGGAGGAGGAGAGGAGGAGGGGGAAGGAGGAGGGGAAGGAGGAAGGAGGAAGGGAGGAGGGAGGAGGAGGAGGAAGGAGGAGGAGAGGAGGAGGAGGAGGAGGAGGAGGAGGAGGAAGGGGCCCTGCGCGTGCCGAGACGATAGCTGGGCGTGGCTCCCCACGGGAGGGCGAGACCTCGGAGGCGAGGCGCCCGGGGAGGCGCGCCGCGAGGTGCGCCGCTGCGGGCGCCGCGCGCGGCAGGGCCCCTCCAAGGGGCCTTCGACGGCCGGGCGCCCAGGGCCGCCGAGGGCCCTCCAGGGGCCTTCGCGAAGGGCCCTCCGAGGGCCTTCGCGGAGGGCCCTCCGAGGGCCCTCCTGGGCCTTCGAGGGCCCTCCGAGGGCCTTCGAGGTGGCCCTCCTGGGCCTTCGGGGTGGCCTCCGAGGGCCCTCCTGGGCCTTAGAGGTGGCCTTCGAGGGCCCTCCTGGGCCTTCGAGGTTGCCTCCGAGGGCCTTCGAGGTGACCCTCCTGGGCCTTCGAGGTGGCCTCCGAGGGCCCTCCTGGGCCTTCGAGGTGGCGCTCCGCGAGAGGCGCGGAGGTCAGAGGAGGTACATGGGACGCACAGAGACATGCTAATACCATATGTCCTCCTCGGAGGCGCGCGTCCGACCCGAACATGTGGTACACCCATCTTGTAGTGTATCGTTGCTGGAGCGGTGACGGCAGAAAGCGCCCGCCACGACGCATATACTATAAGATTTCTCGGTGCGCGCGTCGCCCCTGGAGGGGCGACGCACATATGGTATAAGTATTTTGGGGTGACGCCGAGTACACGTCGGTCGGGAGAAGTAGGCCAAAACGTGAAATCGGAAGGCGGATAAAGAGGATTGGGTCCAGGCCCTCCCAGAGAATCACAAAACACAGCAAAAGTATGTCAACTCTTGAGGTAGGAAGGCGCTTGAAGTAGAGTAGGATCTGGGAATCCAAAAATACATACTTTCAACGACCGGAGTGTACCCATACCGCTACCATTCCCTTGTTTCCCCCTTTTGGGACCTCCTGGGCGGCCCTCGTCGCCACCGCCAGATTCCCTTCGAAATCCTGGTCAGAACGCACCCCAGGAGAGGTGTGGGGAGTTGCAGTATCGGTACCTGTCGGTTTCCCCAGTCAGTTTCCCCAGGAGGCCTGAGGAGGGGGAGCGCTGCCAGAATCGAATCAATAAGCCGGATCGGTGACCGAAATAGAAATCGAAAGAACGGCATTCACCTAAACTTTGGGCGCTCCGCGCGGATTTCTTGGATCTGCGCTGGACCGCCCTCCCTGGCGCGCGGAGCGCGCCAGGGGCGGCGCCGTAGGCGCCGCAGGTGGAACCCGGCAGCGGGTACAAGAAATCCGCGCGGAGCGCCTAAACTTTCTGTTTACGCAATGGTTTGTCATCTTCGACGACATGAATCGGATCGGCGGAGATCGGCAGCCAAGTCAGGAGGAGTCGAGTCGGCGGAAATCGGGAGAACTCCGTTGACACATCGGAGCCCGAATCGGAGACGTCGAAGAACTGAGCACTGTCAGGGGAAACGATGCGTACCCGTCGGTCGGAAGAAGTGGGGAGAAACACGAAGGGGCCCTGGGACACACAAATAAATACACACAAATAACAGGATTCCCCATATTCTCCCACATTTTCTGAGTTGTTGTCTTCCACCCATTTTCCCATATTCTTCCATATTTTCTGGGAATCGACGATTCGTTGTGTCTGTGTGTTTTTCCCCCCCCCCCCCCCCCCCCCTGAGAAACACGACGCAGGAATGCGTTGGAAAGAGACTGGACTTCCGCCCGCCCCCCCGAGAGGTGGGAAGAGGGACCACCGCTCGACCCCTGAGGTAGGATGACCAACTGAAGTAGATGTGGACTTGTGAAGGGGCCCGGGCCACACCAACGAATACACACAAATAAAAGGAGTCCCCGTATGTTCCCATATGTCCTGTTTTTTGTTGTTTTCCCCACCACTTCCCATATGTTCCCATATTTTCCTGGGAGTCGACGACAAATTGTGTCTGTGTGCTTCTTTCCCTCATGAGACTTGGGCATCCAGGAAAGCCTACTTTCAACGACCTACAGGTATGTGCCTATTTTCCGTCACGGCACATCATCGAGCAATGTTTTCAAGCGCAGTGTTGTGAGGAGGTGGACGAAAGATGAGGGGAATGGATCGCGACGGACCTCAGCAGTGCCCAAGGCTGCACCTGTAGCGGCCCCGGATTCGGGACTCGGCCAATCATCGGAAAGTGCATGCTTGAGGTGATCCAGCAAGGCGGCAGTGCCACGGGGTCAGCGCGCCCGGTCAGCAGAACGTCTGCAACCTCCTGATAGGGAACGACGGGGTGGGCTGCCTCAGGAACCGATGACTTGGAATCGAAGATACGCCCCCACTGTAAAGATCGGCGCTGGGCGCCCGTCAGCGACACCGCACGCTCTTGGGCGGGACCCTATCGGCGATCCATGGGCAATTGGGGCGCGAAGCGTTCTCCCCCGAGTCTTTGCCCCCAAGCGTTGCCCCTGAAGGCCGCGCGAGAGGGGCGGCGCGCGCGCGCTGCGCGGGGCGGCGGGGAGGACCACCGCGATCGCCCGCCCGGCTGCGCAGAGGGTGCAGCCATCGTGTTACCATGAGGAACGCCAGAAGAGGAGCGAAGTGGCCGTTCTGCGTCCTGCAGCAAAGGCCATCACGCAACGGCTTCGCGACGTGAGACAAGAGACCGCTGGACAAGCCAGGCATGCCACACGACACCCCAGCAAAATCGCACGCGCGCAAGGAGGACGAGGGAAAAACAGGAAGCCATTGGACAGCCAGCAGAGAAGTAACAGAAGCACAGGTCAGGGTCACGAGGAGGCCAGGCAAGGAGGAGCAGGAGCGAGGACGAGGAAACAAGACGAGCAGAGCAGCAAAAGGTGGGGGGGGCGCTCTCCCCGAGACCTGGCCCCTCATACGACACGGTGAGAGACCACGGCTATAGCTCCTCCTCCTCCTCCTCCTCCTCCTCCTCCTCCTCCTCCTCCTCCTCCTCCTCCTCCTCCTCCTCCTCCTCCTCCTCCCCCCTCCTCCTCCTCATCGTCCTCCTCATCGTCCTCCTCCTCCTCCTCCTCCTCCTCCTCCTCCCCTCCTCCCCCCCCCCTCCCCCCTCCCCCTCCTCCTCCTCCTCCCTCCTCCTCCTCCTCTCCTCCTCCTCCTCCTCCTCATCCTCCTCCTCCTCCTCCTCCTCCTCCTCCCTCCTCCTCCTCCTCCTCCTCCTCCTCCTCCTCCTCCTCCTCCCCTCCTCCCCCTCCCCCCTCCTCCCCCTCCTCCTCCTCCTCCTCCTCCTCCTCCCCTCCTCCTCCTCCTCCTCCTCCTCCTCCTCCCTCCTCCTCCTCCTCCTCCTCCTCCTCCTCCCCCTCCTCTTCTTCCTTCCTCCTCCTTCCCCCCCTCCTCCCTCCTCCTCCTCCTCCTCCTCCTCCTCCTCCTCCTCCTCCTCCTGCTCCTCCTCCTCCTCCTCCCTCCTCCTCCTCCTCCTCCTCCCTCCTCCTCCTCCTCCTCCTCCTCCTCCTCCTCCTCCTCCTCCTCCTCCTCCTCCTCACGGCTGTAGCCTTGAGCCTGATATTCCAAAATGTTTGTTCGACCAGGACTGGCCATCGCTCGGACGTCCATTCCCTGTGTTCTTGTCGGTTGCGTGCGTTTTTTTGTTCGACCAATGATCCAGGATGCTCCTCGATGGTCCTCGCCGAAGGAAAAACACGCACACGTCCGAGCGATGCCAAGGTCTCAGGGTCCCAGCACGGCCCGAAGAAAACGGCGCCGGCACCCAGCTTGGACAACTTGCAGCGCTCGGTTCCACACAAGAGCGACCTTGCACAAGAGTGACCTTTGGGGCGCGGTTCTGGAAGGCCGCGGGGGTACCAAACTCAGGCGCGCAAGACGCTACTATCGCACCGCAATCGGTGATCGGGGGACCCAATTGTTTTGGACGCCCGAAATGGGTACGGAAAAAATGGGCACAATGCCCAACAACAAACGTTGTCCCAAACCAACAGCGGCCGCTGTTGGGCAGGCGGCCTTCTGTCTCAAATGCACACAGGCCGCGGCGGCGCGGACAGCGAATCCTGTTCAAAATGAACAAGAACTGCTGTTAGGCATCGTACCCATCCTTTCCGTGTCCATTTCGTTCGTGCCGAATTGTGCCCCACCAAAAGTCTCTCCGGCGGAAGATCACTCTTACGTGTATGGGGAGCGGCCGAGAGGGGGAGGTCCAAGAGGGGGGGTGCAAATCATGGCCGGCGGCACGTGCGCGGCCCAGGGGGGGCAGGGACGCAATGAAATAAGAAGAGGTGCCATGACATCTGGGGGAACATCATGGATCATGGCCCCCGCCATGATATCACCCCCCTAATCATCACCCCCCTCTCTGCCGCCACCGACCATCGTGCCCGCACCGAAGGTCACTCCGGCGAAAGGTCACTCCTACGTGCGTGTTTTTGTCAGCGGCCGCAGGCGAGCGCGCCAGCGGCGAGTCCAGTCAGAGCGGGGCGCGCAACGACGAATTAACCTAAAGCGGCGGGGCGGAGCCTCACGCAGCACCTCAGCGGCGGGGCCGGCGAGTGGAAGGGGCTGGCTGTAGCTGAATACCAGTACTGCCACGGTGCACGTATGCACTCCTGGCCATCGCTCGGACGTCCATTCCCTGTTTTTGTTTCGGCTTCGTGCGTGGTTTTCTCGCCAAATGATCAAGGATTCTCCACGATGGTCCTCGCCGAAAGAAAAATGCACACGTCCGGGTGATACCAAGACTCCCACGTGTCGTCGACACGCCCAGATCTCGGGGCTGGCCGCCAGGGCCACGGCGGGCCTCGGCCACGCGGCGGCCCCCCGCCCAGGACCTGGCAGTGGAGGCCCACGCCAAGAGGCGCCCTGCTTGCCTCCAGGGCGCCCTGGGCTTCTCTTGGGCTTCGAGGGCCTTGCCGTGGAGGGCACGACGTTCCAGTGGAGGCCCACGCCAAGAGGCGCCCTGCTTGCCTCCAGGGCGCCCTGGGCCTTTCCTGGGCTCCGAGGGTTTTGCTGTGGAGGGCGCGACACTCCCGCGCCACAGGCCACTGGACATCCTGAGGTCTCGGGGTTGGGATTCTTGCGGAGGGTTTCTTGAGGTCGGGCCTCCGCTGTATGGAGCGGCCCGAAAACAAGAGTCGGTTCCGAACCCATCGGTCCTCATTCCAGCCTTTGACCTTTGACTGTGTGAGGAGAGGCGCGGGCGAGGGCAAATAGAGGACGGCGACGACGGCGAGGACAGGGACGGGACGAGGGTGCGGATCACGGGAACGTGGACGACGGCGAAAATGCTCAGGCAACCCACGTTTCCAACGTCGCATTCTTTCAACAACGTCGACCCCCAGAAGTTCGGACAACGTAGGCGGCACCAGTCTGTAACCCTCGGGTCGTGGTTTGTGGCCCGGTAGCCTCTGTAAGTCTTTAGAGCCCCCCCCCACCACGAAAATGGAAACTTATTCACTTTTCGACGCCCTTATTGAAGGACTGGGGCCCCATCAATAGTGCACGATACCTATTTATCCGCGGCACCCACCGCACAATCACGACGACAGCGACGAGATGAAAGAGGAGGTTGTGAGCGACGCCTTTGGCGAGTAATGTGTCGATCTATAACGCAATCCTCTTACAAACGTATCAGAGTTCCTCTGTTTTGCAGGGTAGTCCAAGAGACCGTATTCCTTGGGAGAACGAACCCCACACATGATCCAGTCCGTCCAACAAGGTGTCACTTACAGCTACGACTGAGGTTACGATAAAGTTTACGACGACAACCACGACGACGATTACGATTGCAATCGACGCTTACAACAACGACTACAATCACGACTACAGCTACAACCACTGATTAGCATTGCAATCCTCATGAGAAGGTGTTCACGAGTCCTTTCGCGTGTAGGAAAGCCCACCATGGACTTCCCCATGGGAGAAAGGGCCCCCCCAGCATTATCCAGCCCGCCCAACAACAGAGGGAAATAAATCTCTGCCGCGACGACGACAACCATGGCAGCGACCTCGACGAGGAGGAGAACGAGAGGCAGGCGGAGGAGAATGCGGAGGAGGAGGAGGAAGAGGAGGAGGAGAAGGGGGAGGATGAGGAAGAGGAGGAGGAATAGGAAAAGGAGAAAGCGGGGGGAATAGCTTCCCTCCCCGCCAGGAGAAACAGGAAGGGGGTCGCAGAACTGTAGACGTACTGAGCTGAAAACACCGCCGACGCAAAGAAAATACAATAAACCGTCCGTCCTTCCCTGGGACCCGACGTTGCCAAAAATGCGCCACCGCGGAGAATCCCGACCGCAGCCCTACATCCAAGTTCCCTGCTACATTTTTCAAACTGGATCGATCAGTGATGGTCTGGGGGCCCGGAACTAAAAATCGTTTAACCGACACATATCCCCATGAGCGTGGCCAGGGCTCCACTGGATTTACCCCCACAGATGGGGATATACGCTGCTTCCTTCGACAAGTATATCCCCGGCTGGGATGCTGAGAGGGTGGGGGTCTGGATAGGGATGGGGATGGGGATAAGGGTCGGTAAAACGATGCGGGTAGAAACATGAAGTAGGAAGACGTTGGAAATAGATTGGGCTTCCGCCCGCCCCCTGAGGACGATAGAAGCGGGAAGACCACTCCACTCTTGACGTAGGAAGGCGCCTCAGGCAATGAGATTGAGACCTGGGCACCTCAAAGTATCTACCCTTAGCGACCGACGGGTTCTGAGATACCCGGCGACAACGCCCAGCGCGAGGAACAGCAAACAACGCCCAGATGCCAGGGCTGCTGCTGTTTCCGACGCCCTGAGGTCTGGGGCCGGCGGGCGGGCCTGTGAAGTGCCATGGCCGCGCTGTGTCGGGCACAGATCGCCGCAGAGGCTTGAGCACAAACGCCTCGCGAGCGGGCGGCCTCCTCTTCCTCCTCCTTCTCCTCCTCCTCCTCGTCCTGCTCTTCCTCCTGCTCCTCCTCCTCATCCTCCTGCTCCTCCTGCTCCTGCTGATCCTGCTTTTCCTCCTCCTCCCCCCCTTCCTCCTCATCTTCCTCCTCATCCTCTAACTAGTCCTCATCCTCCTCTCCTCAGTTATGGGGGATACCATGGACATGAAGAGGGAGGCCACAAACGTCCGCATAAGGCTATGCCCCACTTTTAACGCACAACTTGCATGCGAACTGCCCCCATGGAGGTTTTGTTTGGTACCAGTGCTCGACATCGGAAGCCGCACTGAAGAGAAAACATACAAAACTGAAGAAACGGCATGTCATCTCCTATAGGCCGCTCACGAGAGGTGCGCAACCCTCAAAAAAGTGTCCTGCGCGTCAGCTGGCGAAGAGCGACGTTTACCAATGCCAGAAAAAACACCCACGGCGCACGCAACAACTGGCAATACCACCTGAGCAATCCAAAGCGAAGGATGATGCGTCAGGGCGCGCATTCCGTTTTTCCGAAAAGCGCTACGGAGGCCTACGCGTAGCGTGCCACATGTGGCCAACACGAGACACTCCAGAACGATGGGGGATTGAGAGGCGGCCACGACGACTACCGACCCCCCAAAAAACATCGAAACCGAGGGGAACTAGAAAGAGACCGCGCAGCACTATGACGCGGACTCGGCTGCTGCAAAAAAGAGCAAGGGGAGCCGAGGACGCAGGGTCATCCGACATGTCGATCGATATATTGCAGGGCCGCTCCCAACTTGGGGCGCAAGGCGGGCTGCTTGGCCTCTTCCACGCGCTGTCCTGGCGGGCATCACATACGCAGGTGCGACGCGAGAGCCACCGGCGACATCAACCCTCCTCCTCCCTCCTCCTCCTCCTCCTCCTCCTCCTCCTCCTCCTCCTCCTCCTCCTCCTCCTCCTCCTCCTCCTCCTCCTCCTCCTCCTCCTCTCCTCCCCCTCCTCCTCCTCCTCAGGCCGTGGCTCACGGGCAGCTTCACCTTGTTAGTGGCCGTGGGCGGCATGACGCACAAGTGCAGCCGAAGGCTGTCCACGTCGCCCGCGTCTCAATGGTCCGCGAACATGGCGACCCCCTCTAGGACGTAAACCCGCTGGGCCTCCCCGAACCCCCCGATATTGGCGACAGGTTGCGCGCTTGCCAGTCTCCAGGGGGCCGCGATGCCTCGTCTGGATCCGCGTGCATCTCCGCGCCGATGCACCTCCCAGCTCCCGACGATGGCGACTGCTGCGCAGCTGGCAGCCCCCTTTGGGCTTCAAGGAGCCCACAAAAAGAGGCCAGCTGCGCACTTGCCAGTCTCCGCGAGGGCCGCAAGGTCTCGCCTGGATCCGCGTGCAACTCGAATCCGCTGCCCCCCAAGAATGCAGGAAGCGAAGACAACTGTGCAATGGGCCGCCCCCGCGAGGGGGACCGCAGGGTCTCGTCTGCACTGGCGCACACAACTCCCATCCACTGGACCTCCCAAGGGCCCACGACAGTGGCGACGCTTGCGCACTTGGCAGCCCCAAGGGGACCGCGAAGTCTCGTCTGAATCTGCGGACAGCAGCACTCCAGCGACCTCCCAGGAGCTCCCGACGCGACAACTGCGCAAGTGGCACCCCCCCAACGATCCGCGAGGTCTCGTCTGGGTCTGCGTGCACCCCCGCCCAGCTGGTCCGCGCATGAATTCGCAAAAAATAACAAGAGTTGTGCATAAATGCCCCGTACGGCGACACACGGGGATGCCCGTAAACCTCCCAACGGCCTTGGACAGGCCTCCCCGATGGCGGAACAGATCATGTTACACATGCGTGTCCTCATCCGCAGAGGGCATGTGCCGCTCGTTGCCGGTACGCACATGCGGGTGGCGCGAATGGGCGGATGCTCATAGCTAGTGCAAGCAGCGAACGACGCCGACCTCGCCGACCAGGTTCGCGGCTTCCTTCCTGCACCGCGCAGCGCGGGAGCTAAACGCTCGCAGGCGCTCCGCCAGGCCTTCGGGACCCGCGGGACGTCACGCCGCCGCACCCCCAAGCAGCCTTCAGAAGAGCCGACGATTTCGCAGATCGCTGTGACTGCCCAGGAATGGCGGGGTCCAAACTGAGCCCGCGCATGACGGCACTCCGCTGGACCCCCCCGCAGCCCTCAAGACTGGCGACAGTTTCGCAGATCGCAGCCCCCCAGGGATGGCGAGGTCCAGTGCAGGTCCTCGAACGACGCCACTCCGCTGGGCCCCCTGGCAGCCCCCGAAGGTGGCGACAGTTCCGCAGCTCGCTGCCCCCCCCCAGGGATGACGTGGCAACGCAAGACGGCGAAGTGAGAGGCAGGCTGGCAGGCAGGTGCAAGCCAGGTACAGGCAGGAGACGAGAGGGAGGAGGGAAGAGAGACGGAGGGGGGTGGGAGGAGAACAAGGAGGTCGCGACCGCAGTGCTCTTTTTGACTACCTACCAGACCACCCCAACCCAACCCGAAGACCCGAATTTCGGGTTGGGGGGGGTAAGGGTTCCACATGTGTTTTTTTTCGATGTTTCCAGACCCCCCCCCCACTGGAATTCGAGGGAAAATCTGAGCCTTCGGGTTGGGTTGGGGTGGTTTGGTGGGTGGTGACTTTTCAAAACGAGAACTCGAAGCAAGACATGTTGATAAACACCCACTCCCCTGTCGCCCCCCCCCCCTTGTGCGCGCCGTCAAGTGGGGGACCCCAGAAACCCAGAGGTCAGAACAGGCATGCAGCTCTTGGACGGCAGATGTCTGATTTTTCCGCCGAGCTGACGCCGGCGGGCGAACCTGCATCTTACTTCTGCCGGCCTTCCGCCGAAGAGGAGCTGCTGGGCCCCCTGATACCGCGCATCGCGCCCACCGATGCGCGACGCGCGATCGCCTTCGCGCCCTCGCGCCGCCCCCTTGGAGAGGAGCAGCCGCCCTGGCCCAGACCGCGAGGCGCAGAGCGCTGTTACATGTGCGCCAGAGCGGGCGGCCAAGGTGATCAGCAGCAAAAGGACCCCTACTCCTTTGGGAGGGGACCTAAGTTAGGAGAGCCCAAGACATTAGGGATAGGGGGTCCGAGACGGGGACCTGAGCGAGGCCACGTCTTCATCGTGTCGTTAGCGTTAGGGGTTCCCCTGTTGTCGATGACAAGTGGATGTCGGCCTCTCGGTGCACCGACAACGAAGCTCCTCCCTCCCCACTCCCGCTGCCCGGCCTCCTGGCCTAACGGTGGCTGCCGCGCGCGGGCCCCATCGTCGCCTCGGGGATGAGCCCGCAGAGGCCGCAGCGCCAAGTGTGCTGCCCTTTTCGGGCACGCGCTCACATGAAGCGGGGATCCGTGGATCTGGCGCATGGGCACCGAATCCATGGATCTGGATCGGGGACCACCCCGGAACATGCAACCTGTCCGGACTGATTTGACGACGGCGCGCGCCGATGTCGCGTGAAAACCAGGCCCGTCGCTGCAGTTGACTCCTATTATAAAGATGCGCGATAAGGATGCAGGGGCCTTGGACGCCCACTTCGAAGCTTTTCGAGCGGGTCGCGGCCAACGAAAGTGGCCAGGAGACAAGGATGCAAGGGTACCATTGGGAAGGTTGCCCATCCTTACTATGCGGGTTGACTGTAATCCACGGTCCTGACTCCCTGATATCCGCCGATGTGTGTGTTTGGAAGGGGCGGCCCCCAGGATGCCCCGGCCCCTTCCCTCGGGGCAGCTCGTTGCCCCGAGCCCTTATTTGATTGTCCTGATGGAGCCCCAAAACAGCAGTCCCGTGGGCTGAACTCGAGAAAGGACGCAACCTGATTCAAAAAAGTCACATCGCCGGGCATCTGGGATGAATGTTGAGAACAAGAAAAAAGAGCCATGCATTAGAAACTTTTGGCGCTCTGCGCAGATTTCTTGGATCTGCGCCGGACACACATCCCGCCAGGGGCGGCGCTGGAGGCACCGCCGGGGGGGTCCCGCGCGGATCCAAGAAATCCGCGCGGAGCGCCACAAGTTTATGGCTTATGGCTTTTTGTTTTTCTTGGATTTGGATGCCCGAAATGGGTACGGAAATAATGGGCACAATGCCCAACAGCAAATATTCTCCCGAATCAACAGCGGCCGCTGTTTGGCGGGCGGCCTTCTGTCCCACATGGACACAATCCGCGGCGACGCCGACAGCGAGTCCTGTTCAAAATGAACAAGAACTGCTGCCGGTCTTCGTGCCCATTCTTTCCGTACCCATGTCGGTCCTCCCGATTGGATGCCTCGACCTTTTCCCCGGCGAAACCGTTTGCACCCGCACGGCGATCCCGCCAAGGCCCACGCGCCCGCCGGCCTGCGGGGGGCCACCTCTGGACGCCTCCGGGCGCTCGCCGACCGCGCGCAGGGGCGGCGCCCGCGAGGGGGAGCGCCAGGAGGGGGGCTGGCTCGGGAGGGGGGCCTCGAGCTCGGCCTCGTGCGCTCGTGGCTCGCGAGAGGGCCCAGTGCGCCCCTCGGTGGCCCTGGCAGGAGGGGAGCGCGCGCACGCCCGCACGATGCCACGAGAGGGGGGGGGGGGGCACTCGCGGAGCCGCTCGCGCAGCTGGCTGTCCGAGCGCCTCCCGGCGCCCGAGGTGGGCGGGCGCCGGGGAGAGCGCTCGGCGGCGGGGCGGGGCGGCGGGGCGCGGCATCGAGCTCGAGTCGGCAGAAGCGACATCGTCAAGAGACCAGCGATGGGCCCCCGAGCAGCGATTCCGCGCGCCTCCTGGGCGGGCGGGGTGAATCGGGCCCCCTCCCGGACTCCTCCACCTTCCGCGCCCTCCGACCGGGCGGTGGCTGGTTTAGGGGGCCACATGCGAACCCCACCCCTGCCCCCCACGATTTTTCACGGGGAGGGTGGGCTTCACTTCGCTCGGGAGCTCCCGAACGAGGTGAACCCCACCCGCCCCCTCAGAAGTCGTGGGGGGTCAGGGGTGGGGTTCGCAGGTGGCCCCCTATGATCTCGTGAGGAGGTGCCTCGTAGGTGGGGTCCGAGTGGAGGGGGGTCGGGGGGAGCGCTCGGCGGCGGGGCGGGACGCAGCCGCGCGCAGCGGGCGCAGCAGGTTCTAGACACCCCCCCATCCAGCCCTACAGTCGGGGCGTTGACCAAAGGAACCCTAAATAAGGAACGAGGCCCCTTTTTTCCATAACATAACCTTCGATTTCCTGTCGAAAACATAAGGAAAGCCTGAGGCAAGCTGTGAAACACGTAAGGAACGCGGAGCCCCTCCCCAACGAAAAGGGTTCCTTCTTCAGGGCCCCGACTGTACAGTACGATGCTCCAACCTCCTTTAGCCCCGATCACCAGGAAGGGCTTCAGGCACCAAGAAGATACCGTAACTGGAGGGTCTTCACGTGCCGGGCCCTGGGAGGCACTACTCGTTCGACACGGTTTCGATCGTTCTCTGGGTGCTCCGAATTGTTTCTGGGGTGTGGTCCTTAAGTACGCAGGGCGCAACACAACTCCAAGCCCTTTTCGTCCGACCCGATCCCCCACCCCACTTCCCACCACTGCAAACATCGTGCTGCCATCCACAAAACTGAACACGGAACGACGGGGATGTCCCTCTACAGGAGGAGTCTCCAAAATGGTAACAACATGGTCAGGGGACGATTGTCCTACATTTTCTTGACTATGTCACTATGTCTGAACATGTTTTTGGACTGTTTTGAATTTGTCGTCCAACATCCGCCTGTCAGAGGACATGCCCGGCCAAAAAATTCCCCAACCTGTGCTTGCACTGACGGGGTCATAGCGGAAATTCACAGATTTGGCAAACATGTCCCGCCGATTTTGGTGGCCGGCTGGGTTCCCGGTTCTGGGTTTCCGTGTTCTTGGCTGTTTCCAAGCCGACATCGGTGGGTTCCGGGTTCCCGGGCTCCCGGTCGATCTCCTTATCGATCAACCCATCCACTAATTGGGGCTTCTCGCTGGTGTAGTAGAGCTCATCTCCGCGCTTTCGCCGGAGAAGAGAGCAGGCGTCCTCCGAAACGAAAACACGCTCGGCTGCACGCGCGGAGACTCTCCAGGCCGTCGCCGGGGGCCGACCGGGGACGGGCGCTTCGCCGGTGCCGACCGCCTGCGCCAGACCACCCCGCAACCTGACCCGAAGACCCGCATGTTTAGGGGTAGGGGGGGTGCGCACGGGTTCCACACATGTTTTTCCAGTGCTCCCCGACCGACCCCCCCCACACTTGAGCAGGGACCGACCGCCCCGGCATTTCTAGAGGCCTACCACGCCATGCTCTCAGAACCGCAAATGCTCGAATAACCCAAAACAGTTCTTGGAACATAAGCCCGATGCATCAAAACAAGACGGACTGAGCCAAACATGTTTAAAGAACATCCCGTGCGAAACGACAAGAGGCTATCAGAACATCTCTTGGTGGGCCCATGGGCGAGCCAGGACGCTTCGCCACTGCTTGACACACTGGACATGGAGGGTAGAACGGGGCCTTCGTGTCGGGTTGGGGTGGTTTGGTGGGTGGCGAGGTGCCGCCCCCCCAGCGCGCCACGCGCGACAGCGCAAGGGGGGGGGGGCCGCCGACCCCACACGGCGGTCAGGAACTTGTGCTCCGAGTGTCCCGGCGGAGACCTCCTGCGCCTCAGCAGCCCAAAAAGCGCGTCGCTCTGGTTGGGGGCGTGCTTTGGCGTGTCGCGCGGAGGAGGAGGAGGAGGAGGAGGAGGAGGAGGAGGAGGAGGAGGAGGAGGAGGAGGAGAGGAGAGGAGAGGAGGAGGAGGAGGAGGAGGAGGAGGAGGAGGAGGAGGAGGAGGAGGAGGAGGAGGAGGAGGAGGAGGAGGAGGAGGAGAGGAGGAGGAGGAGGAGGAGGAGGAGGAGGAGGAGGAGGAGGAGGAGGAGGAGGAGGAGGAGGAGGAGGAGGAGGAGGAGGCTATGGACCCCGGGAGCTCCCCCGGGCCGAGCTCTTCGTCCTGCACCGTCCTCGGACCGCCCCACGGGGCCCGCGGAGGGCCCCGCGAGCCCGAGCACGGCGACACGCCTCTCGGGACCCGTCCTCTCGGGACCCGCTCTCTTCCCCATTTGGCGACAAGGGGGTGGAGGAGGGAGGAAGGCTTCTTAGAAGGAGGCTGCTTCTTAGAAGGCGCGGGCCTTACATCCATAGACAAGGCCCGCGCCTTCTAAGAAGCAGGGGTGCTTCTAAGACGCCCTGCGCGTGTCTGACCCGTGGCGAGTCGCTGTCCCTGAGAGGGCCGAGGCCCGGGGCCGACGCCAGGTGGCAGCAGGCGGGCCGTCGGAGAGAGCCTCGGTCTGCCGCCGCCCGCCGCGGCGCGTGGGCACCGTGCCCGCCCGGGCGGCACTCCCGGAGGCCGCCTCGAAGGGGCCCGAGCCGATGGGGTCGGAGGATCGCGCCGCATCGTCGGTGCATCGGCGACACGTCGCCGATGCATCGGCGAAGCACCGGCGAGCTCGGCGATGCACCAGCGACGCCGGCAAGGAGAGAAACATCGGGCTCCGCATCGGCGGTGCATCGGCGATAGCGGCGCAACCATCCGACCCCATCTACTCTGACCCCATCTGGGAGGCCTGGCATAGGCGGCGCGCACGGGAGGGGGAAGTGAGAAATGGCGGGCCTTCTCAGAAGGCTCGGATGCCCCCCGGCCTTCTGAGAGGTGTTCTGAGCCTTCCCCGAAGACACAACAGATACTTCTCCAGAGGCGCGAGGGCTTCGGAGAAGTCCCGCCGCCTCCCGAGGAGGCCCTCCTCTTCTCTCTTCCCCCCCTCGCTCGCCGCCGACAGCACACTCCGCGGGCCCGGCCTCGGGGAACAGCTCGGCGGCAACTCACGGGAGCCTCCCGCACCATCTTGTCGGTCCTTGCGAGTGGACGCTACCTCGACGCTGGTCGATGTTACTCGACGCTAAAGGCGACGCTAACCGACGGCACGTCGGCGCGATCTGATCGACTCCCAGACGCCCATCGACGCTCATCGATGCTGACGACGGAGTGGAGAGGGCTTAGAGGCAACTGCTGGGAGGTTTTCGTCGGAAAAATTAGGGAGGATTAAGCCACATTTGGGAATGGTTGCGCCGGAGTGGGCCTCGGACTAAGCAGGACTAGGCCGGATTCAGCGGGATGAAGCGGGATCAGGCCAGCTTCAGCGGGATGAGCTCAGCCGGATGGAGCCAGACTTCGGACCAGGGCAAAGTCAGGAGCTGCATCCGACAGAGGGCACTACACCAGGCTCCCAGGACTGGCTGCCCGAGGACAGCGCCCCGCAGGGCCACGCAGGTGGCCCGCGGACCTCCGCCCCCGCCGCGGCGGCAGCCCCGCGCCGCCGCGGGCGCCGCACGGCGCCCACGGCAGGGCGCGGGGGGCGGCCGGACCCCGGCCTGCGACGGGCTGCTGTGGCTCCGGGCTGGGCTCCGGCGCGCCGGGTCCGCCGGCAGCAGTCCTCACGACCCCCCCTCGCAAGAGTGAAGTCGGGCGTGTCCCTCTACAGGAGGCGTATTCAGGAATGGGCAGAAATCATGTGTGAACGTTTTTTGTATATAGAAAAGCATAACAAGATGGACCATGTTCGAATAGTATTTGACTGCTTTCTCTTGTTCTTCTGAAATCCGCCTGTAGGGGGACATGCCCGACCTAGCACAAGAGGTTCGGATCTCAGGATTTGCTCCTATCGGCGATGGGGCTGCTTAGGTCTGCTGTTACCCTACGAGCACTACCTACCCCCTCCTCTGTCGCCCCAGGGACACAAACCGCGTTCGAAGCCCCTCAGCGAGATCCAAGCTCTGACCAGGACGTCGAAGCGAAGCCAACGACGAAACGTGTAAAGGGTGGTCCGAGACGGGTGCGGCGGTGCCATGCGGGCGCTGCCACAGGATCCTTCGATGGAGTTCACTGTGGGGTCACGAAACGTGTGAATGGGGGTGCCGAAACGAGGGCGCTGTCACTGAGGCCTTCGGTGGAGCTCCCTGTGGGGCCACGAGACGTGTGAGCGGTGCGCAGCGTGGAGAAGCTCGAAACGAAGCCAACCGTGGCGACAAGGAGAGGGTGGAGGTATCAGAATATGATACAGGTTCCTCTGAAGTCTGGCCCCCGCCCCGCGCCCACCCCCCCACAGCAAGCGGCGCCCCAAAGGCCACGGCGTCCAAGGGCCGTTCCTGCGCGCAGCCGAGGAGGAGCGGACGGCTTGCCAGAGGGCGCGCCAGGGCCAGACTTTGGAGAAGCACGTGCCGTATACTAAATCAGAGTGAGGGGGCCGAACGGTCACTCGTTGTCCCTGGGCGCGTGGCTGCATAGGGATTTTGTGGTGAAGATTCTGCTTGATGCGTTGTTGTTGTTGTTGTTGTTGTTGTTGTTGTTGTTGGTGTCGTTGTCGTTGTCGTTGTCGTTGTTGTTGTCGCTGTTGTTTGTTTGTTGTCGTCGTCCCACCCGCGACCCACCCGCGACCCACCCCGCGACCCACCCCGCGACCCACCCCGCGACCCACCCCGCGACCCACCCCGCGACTCACCCGCGACCCATCCGCGACCCACCCCGCGACCCATCCGCGACCCGTCCGCGAACCACCCGCGACCCACCACGCGACCCACGCCGCGACCCACCCTCAAAGGAGGAGGAAACCACCCAGACCCGAAAATTGACGTTTACTAAACGGCCCTGTGCGTTTACTAAACAGCCCTGCCTTGTTCGAGTCATCCCTTGTGTGCGTTTGCTAAACGGCTTCGCTTGTCGGGGTGAATATCATGGGGTTGATTTTCTGCACTCTACACCCGCGACCCAACAGCGACCCATCCGTGACCCATTTGCGACCCACCCGCGACCTTCCCACATTGGTTTAGTGAAACAATCGGCGCCTGCGGCGGGCTCGTTGTATAGTTTGTGGAACTCTGGCGCCCGCGGTGGGCTCCTCCAGAGTCTCGCAGACTGCCGACGTCTCCGCCGCCCCCCTCACTCTTATCCGCATCTGCGGGGCGCTACGCTGGCCATCGCTCGGACGTCCCTTCCCTGTGGTTGTTGTTCGGTTTCGTGCGTGGCCTTCCGCCACATGATCCAGGATGCTCCTCGATGGTCATCGCCGAAGGAACAATGCACGCGTCCGAGCGATGCCAAGTACGGTGCTGACACCCCGTTCGTCGTCGCCACAGCTGGCTTATGATGTTCCAACCTTCTGTAGCCTTGATCATCAGAAAGAATTTCGAGCGCCAGACAAATACCACAACTCGAACGTTTTCATGTGTCGGGCCCTGGGAGACACTCGTCCGACACTGCTTCGACATTGTTTCGACACTATTTCGACACTTTTCTGGGTGCTCGAAGTTATTTCTGGGATGTGGTCCCTGAGTACGATGGGAGCAACATAAGCTTCGCTTCGAGAGCCTGGTCGGAATGCAGCCGCGCCCCATGAGGCCGCGGCGGCGAAGGGCCACTCTTGCAGCGCCCGCGCGCCGACGCGGGAGCCGCCGACGCCGCCGCGTCTGGCGGCTGCGGGACGCCTGCGGGGCAATCGTAGTCGTCGCCGGCCGTCGTCTGAGGTGGACGACGTGGACGACATGGACGACGACGACGACGAAGACGGACGACGGCGAAGACGACGACGGACGACGACGACGACGACGACGGCGACGACGACGACGACGACGACGACGACGACGACGACGGACGACGACGACGACGGACGACGACGACGACGACGGACGACGACGGGCCGACGACGACGACGACGACGACGGACCAGCGACATCGACGGATCGATGGACCAACGGACCGACGAGGACGACGACGACGACGACGACGACGGTCGGGAACTTTTGCTTAGCCTGTCGCGGCGTCGGCCCCGGCGACGCGCTGTACTCTGGGAGCGGATAGCGTGTCGCTCCGCTCCGGGAGGCTGGAATGAAGGGGCCCTGGAACACACAAATAAATACACACAAATAAAAAGATTCCCCGTATTTTCCTATATTTTCTGGGTTTTTTGTCTTCCCCCACACACCCCATATTTTCCTGTATTTTCTGGGGAATCGTAAATTAATTGTGTCTGTGTGATTTTTCCCCTCCTGATGGAAGCGGGGAAAGGCTCGGGACGTGGTCCTCTGAGAAATGGGGGCGTGGATTGCGTGACGCGCCGAAGCGCGGTAGGCCAGAACTTGCGACGCGACACGCGAAGCCAGTCTTCTTGACGGTAGGGGTGAAGCGTCTCAGGGGGGAAACATCGACCTCGTCGATGAATCGGCGATCGGCGGTAGGCTCCCGATGAATAGCAAATCGGCACTCTCCTGGGCGGGCTGGGCTACCAGGCCCTGGATGCCTGCGAGGCGATCCTCACCGTCGCCGGCCGTCGCCAGCCGTCGCCCGCCGTCGTCGGCCGGTCGGCCCGTCGTCGGTCGGTCGTCGTCGTCGTCGGCGGCCGCCGCCGCCGCCGAGTCCGTCCTCCGTCGCTGGCATCACCGCCGGGCGCCGGCGGCGCGGCGCCGCGCCGAGGGCCACCGACGGGCCGCAGGCCGCGGGCCGCCGCGGGCCGCCGGCGGGCCTCGTCGCGCTCATCGCCTCTGCCAGGGCGCGGGCGGCGCCCCCAGTGGCGAGACGGCGCGGGCGGAGCTGCCGCGGCCTCGGAGCGCCGGCGGTCGTCGGTCGACTGTGGTCGTGATCGTCGGTCGGTCGCTCGGTGAGTCGTCGGTCGGTGGTCGTCGTCGTCGTCGTCGACGTCGTCGGTCGGTGGGTCGGCGGGTCAGTGGGTCGGTGGGTCGGTCGGACGTCGGTCGTACACCGTCGTCGGTCGTTCGACGGTCGTCATTCGTCGGTCGACGGTCGTGGGCGTGGGTCGCCGGTCGTCGGGCGGAGCTGCCACGGCCCCGGAGCTGCTGGCAGGGGGGCGGCGCGACTGCTCGTCGCCGCCATCCTCTTCTTTTTGCGTTTTGAACTGGCGCTGATCGAGGCGACCGCGGCTTCTGCTCTCCTCGTCGTCCTCCTCCTCCTCCTCGTCCTCGTCCTCCTCGTCCTCGACCTCCTCCTCGTCCTCTTCCTCGTCCTCCTCCTCGTCCTCCTCTGCTCTCCTCGTCCTCCTCGTCCTCTGCGTCGTCTTCCTCGTCACCTGGACCTCCGGCGCTGTGACTCGTCAACCTTCGAGGGCCGTTTTCGGGCCCCGAAGCTGTCGAACATGGATCGGGGACGGAGAACTACCCACCAGAGAAGGAGTCGGGACCTCTGGGGCCGCGCACCGACTAGACATATCCTCGGATGTGTGGGCAATCAGTAGGACCTAGGACAACTTGCGTCCACAATGCCCAGAAATGTCATCGGACATGGCCTTCGCGCTCCCGCTCGGCTGCAGTGACACGGGGATGCGGAGAGACACGCAGCCACAAACCTGGGATTCGGGAACAAAACAACAAAAGCACGGGAGTTAGGTTTTTGTCCGCGCCTGCTCTCTGTGTGCCTCCCGCATCCCCACGTCCACGACGCTCAGAGCTGTCGTCGGACGGGTCCCGCTCGGCTACAGTGACCTCTGCACGTCGCGCGGCACACCGCACGCCTGCACGGAGCCGGTCGTCGCAGGCGGCCACCCCTCGCCTTCGACCTGGGGCCCCTTCCACACTGCAGCACGCTATACCCCCCAGAGATTTGGACGCCCGAAATGGGTACAGAAAGAATGGATACAATGCCCAACAGCGAATGTTGTCCCAATCCAACAGCGGCCGCTGTTGGGCAGGCGGCCTTCTGTCTCGAATGAACACCGGCCGCGGCGGCGTGGACAGCGAGCCCTGTTCAAAGTGAACAAAATCCGCTGTTGGGCATTGCACCCCTTCTTTCCGTGCCCATTTCGTTCGTGCAGAAGTGAAGGGGCCCTGGGACACACAAATAGATACACGCAAGTAAAACGTCCCCATACTTTCCCCAGATGTTCTTGGTTCCTGCCTTCCCCCCACTTCTCCCATAGTTTCCCATTGTTTTCCTCGGGATCGACGATGACTTGTGTCTGTGTGGTTTTTCCCCTCCTGAAGAAGAGAGGGGGGGCGCGCAGGCGCTCCCAGCGCCCGCCGACGCGTGCCGCCCTCTGCTGGCCGCCCGTGCGCCGCCGCAGCCTCGGCCGCTGGAGGGGCGCCTCTCGGCCTCCGCCGCGCCGCCGCGGAGAGAGCCGTGGCCCCTGGCGCCGCCGCGCTCGGCGGCTCTGGCCGGCGGCTATGGTCGCCTGGTCGCGGGTCACGTCCATCGCATCCGTGCACGTGCGGTGAGCAGGGACCGACCGTCCCGGCAGTCCTACAGTCATACCACGAAACGTTCTTAGAGCCCAAAACATGTTCTAAGAACAAAGACAATGTTCTTAGAACAAAGACTCGTTGTGTTTAAACAAGACAGACTCCGCCAGAAATATTCGAAGAACATTCCGTGGAAACAACAAAAGGTTCTTAAAACATTGTTTGGTGGGGCTACAGGCGAGCCAGGACGCTTCGCCACTGCTTGAGTGCGGTGCGTGGGCAGAGCCTTCCCCGGCTGGCGCTACCACCATCCTGGGGCCAATGGGGTGGCACGCATGTCTCTCGCGTCGGCGCCCGCGGGTCTACCAGGCCACTGGCTTTCCCCTGGCCAGGGTCCATTTTTGGAAAAAGAAGAAAAGAAAGAACGACAGAAGCATTAACGTTTGGCGTTCCGCGCGGATTTCTTAGATCTGCGCTGAACCCCCTCCCTAGCGCGCGGAGCGCGCCAGAGGCAGCGCCGGAGGCGCCACTAGGGGGGCCCAGCGCAGAGCCGAGAAATCCGCGCGGAACGCAAAGAAGTTGATGCTCATGGTGCTTGTTCTTCTTCAAATATTGTTCACCCCCTTGGCGGAGCTATCGCTCTGCATGTCCCTCGACGCCCTGTTCTACCAGACGGCCCTCTCTCAACCGCATGCGGCTTCATGGCCGTCCAGGCGCTCATAAACACTCGTTGGCACGGACGACGCGCCGCGGTGTGCAAACACTTCGCGGGGCCCACGTCTCCGTGGGCACCTCTGGCCATTGCTCATCATGCCGATCTTCGCCACTGACAATGTGTACGCGGGTGCAGGGCACGATCATCATCCTGACACGCGCGCAGGTGGAGCAGTCGTCCTCCTCGTCATCGGCCTCCCCGTTCCTCCTCGCCCTCCCCATCCTCCCCCCTCCTCCATCCTCCACCACCTCCTCCGCCTACTTCTCCTCGTCCTCCTCCTCCTCCTCCTAACCATGATCATCAATATTATTATTATCATCATCATCCTCGTCTTCATCAGCATCAGCACCAATTTCATCATCATTATCCTCCTCCTCCTCCTCCTGATCATCATCATCATCATCTTTAGCCTCGCCTCGTCATACGCTTGGCCAACATCATCAACCATTGGCGTCGTGATCAAAATATCCATCATCCTCACCACCATCGCCAACACCAGCATCATCGCGGTGACCAGCGTTCAAACCATCGACGTCGGCATCGCACTAAGCATCATCATCGCCATCACAATCGTAATGATGATCAGTGCTATCATTCTCATCAATAACACCAGCATCATCATCATCATCAGCATCCTCAACATCATCATCATCATCATCACCATCATCATCATCAGCATCGTCAACATTGTTATCGTCGCCGCCATCGACAGATAAGATCGAGTCGCCTGTCAGGCTGCATCACATCACGTGAGCTATCAAGCACTTGCGAAAGATCTGTGGTAGTGCCAGCTGCAACTCAAACTTTCAGGCGTGCAAACAAATCGAAAAAGCAAACTAACATACCCGCAATTCTGCAATGTCGGCTGGGCGGGGTGGAGGATTTCAGTTTGCCGTGTCCCCCGCGAAGCGGTGTGTCCTTGAAATACGTCTGTATTGTTGCGTGCCGTGCTTCCCAGCCTTGCGGCCCGAAGTTGCCAAATGGGTGATCCAGAAGACCAGAATAAGACCCAAGCGTGGCGCAAGCACTTCCCGAGAGAGCCGCCGAGTGCCCCCAAAGACGGCCTGAAAACAAAGTCTCCCTAAGGGCCCAGCAGGGTCCCAAACGGCCCTCACAAGGCGCCAAACACAGCCCAAGAGTTCGACGCTGGTTCTGGGGACCTTCTTGGAGCCACTCGCTCCACTCGTGCGTTGAAGCTGCGTCGAACGTCCGTCGACTTGCGTCGAACCTGAGTCGAACTTGAGTCGAACCTGAGTCCAACCTGAGTCGAAGCTGAGTCGAACTTGAGCCGAATAGATCCATTATGTAGGCCCCAGAAAGGTCCCCAAAACGAGCATCGAACAAGAGGGCTCCCAAGTAGCCCCAAGATGGCTCCGAAGGGCACCACGGGGTCAACACGCCGCCCACGGATGGCCCCCGATGGGTGTACGTCATCATCTCATGGCCTTGGATGGCGCGTCGTATTCAAATTGCCTGGGGGAAATGCGTCGTACAGTCGGAGCGTTGACATAAGGAACCCTAAATAAGGAATGGGGCACCTTTCTCCCATACGTTGAACGTCGATTTCCCATGGGAAACCTCAGGAAAACTGAAGGCAAACTGCAGAAGAATCAAGGAACGCCGAGCCCCTCTCCAACGCAAAGGGTTCCTTCTTCAGGGCCCCGACTGTAGTCTTGCTGGGTGTGCGTCGTATTCAATGGACGTGCGTCGCACTCAAGCTGGAGGGCTGGAGGCGCACAGTACTCATACGACCTGTGAGGGTGCGTCACATTCAAAACGGCTGGGGAGTGGTGCGGCGTCTTCAAATTTGGAGTGCGCCGAATTCAAAGTGGAAGCACGTCATATTCAAACGGCCGTGGAGGATGCGTCGTGTTCAGGCGGCCACGGAGTCTGTCGTATTCAAAGTGGCTGAGCGTCGCATTCAGACTGGAGGCCCACTACATTTCATAGCCCTTGGGGAGCGTCGTATTCAAACACCCTTGGGCAAGGGGAGCGCGTCCCGTTCAAATTGGGGATGGGGCACGCCTCATTCAAACAGGAGGTGCCACAAATTCCAGCTGGAGGAGCGTCGTACTCAGACGACCTGGGAGGTGCGACGCATTCAAACGGCCAGGGGGTGTGTGACTGCGTCGAGAGCAGAACTGCAGGCGCGTCGTACTCAAATGGCATGCAAGATTGCGTTGGACTCAAAGCGGCCTTTGGGGGGACACGGAGTGCGTCGCATTCAAACTGGAGGCGCGTCTGCAAACGGACTGTGTAAGTGATTCGAATTTGAATCCCCTCCAGCGTGTAATGGTGGTGTTTCCTAGTCTCACCAAGGCCTGAGTTTACATGCATCATGAAGAACCAACGATGACCACCATAGAATTCCAGCGGTAAATAGATCGTGTCAGATCAAATCGGGCGATCGCACGTGTGATCAATCGACCCGTCGACTCGGATCATGCCCACCAATGGGTATACAGCCTGTGGCCACGGTAGCCCACGAGCTGCGTCAAAGAGGCCGTCCAGGTGGCCAGGACAGCGGGCGGTTGAGGGCACGACCAGCATCCAAACCAGGGTCCCACTTGTCCTCCGCGGGCGACGGCGTGACAGAGGGGTGAGACTCAACTTTTGAGATGAGGGAGGGCCAGAATCGGGGCGGACGACCGGGACAGGTGGGTCGTTCCCGAAATCCTGGATCCAAACGTGTTGCTATCTCGAGCGCGTTCTTTTTATTCGCGGCCGTAGCGAGTGATTTGGGGGGGCAGGGAGAGAGGACGGGAGGGAGCATGACGTAGCGCCCCCCTTCCCCAGACTGTGGCACCGGATGCACTGCGGCAGTGCCGGGACCGCACTGAGAGGGAGGGAACATTCAGTTATTGGGGGTAGAAGGGGGTGGGTAGAAGACGTAACGCGCGCCATGGCCCAGAGGGTCGCAGAAACACTCTCCTCTCTGGGCGCCTGCTGTACTTCCGCTGGCCGGCTCTCTTCCTCTGGCGCGGCCGCACCGTCTCGCTTCCGCCGCCCTCCGCCGAGGAATCCTGAATCCAGACATTCTGCTGCGATCTTGACCACCTGCCAGACCACCCCAACCCAACCCGAAAACACGAATTTCGGGTTGGGCGGGGTACGGGCTTCATGTGCGTGTTTTCTTTTCATGTTCCCCAACGCCCCCCACTGGAAATGGGAGGCAAATCGGGGCCCAGAGGGTTGGGTTGGGGTGGTTTGGTGGGCGGTGAACTCTTCGGGCGCATAATCTACTTCCGCCGGTCCGCCGTCTTCCTCTGACACAGCCGCACCGTTCTGCCTCCGCCGCCCTTCCTCTCGATGGCACGAAGCCGACAAGCAACTCCTCTGGCTCGAGGGCCAGGGCCTCTCTCTGCAACGCCCCTGGCTGGAGGGAGGAAGGGCGCGAGTCCCAGGAGAGCCCAGAATCTGAGGAGATCAATCATCGTGTTGGGAGGAGGGGGTTGGAAGGGTGAAGATCATGAGCAATAGCATTCGGATGCAACGAACGATACCTTCGGCCGCCTACGGGCAAGGATATCCTTGTTCCTCCCAACCCCATCCACCCATCCCGAAAATTATCTTCGTGAGAATCGAATCGACGAGTCGGCGCCGGCGATCGCAACGAATCGGAGCTTCAGAGATCGGCAGCCAGGTCGCAGGCAACCAAGCAAGAAGTCATACACCCAAAGGTGCGCAGGACGCGGATGTGGACAGACTTCGAGAAAGAATGAGCACCAGCAGTATACAAAGCATTCTGCACTGCAGCTGCAATGGTGCCAGCAGCCAAGTCGGGGAGAGTGGAAGCGGCGGAGATCGGCGTTGCGCCGCATCGTCGACACCTCGGCCGTGCGGCGCGCTCCCCCCCCCCCCCCTCTACTCGGACCCTTTCGGGGAGGCCTGGACCACCGCTGCCGAAGAACGGGGCGCGACAGCACCGCTCCCGCTGGCAAACCCGCCGCCATCTCGACTCCGAAGCTGCCCCTGGTCGGGCACGACTTGAGCAGGGACCGACAGTCCCGGCACTCCTGTAGTCCTACCACGAAGTGTTCTTAGGACTCGGAAAATGTTCCAAGAACAAAAACGATGTTCTTAGGACATAAGCCCGATGTTATAAAACAAAAAAAACAAGACAGTCCCAGGCAAACAGTTATTAGAACATTGTTTGGTAGGGCTATAGGCACGCCGGGACGCTTCGCCACTGCTTGACCGCCGCCATCTCGACTCCGACGCTGCCCCCGGTCGGGCACGAGCACGGCCGCAGGGGTCGGCGGTGGACAACCCTACCTTTAGTAAACCTCCCCTTAGGGAAAACGGCCTGGGACCGAAACCGACAGACCTGGACCCGCAAAAACGACGGCCGCGACGCCCCCTCGCGGACCGAGAACGGCCAATTCCTTAATCGACGTGTCAGGGTAGGAGGCAGGACAGGCTCCGCCAGAAATGTTCTGAGAACATTCCGTGGAAACTACAAAAGGTTCTCAGAACATTCTCTGGTGGGGCTGTAGGCACGCCGGGACGCTTCGCCACTGCTTGACACGACCACGGCCGCAGGGGGGGATCCTGCAGGATCCTGCAGGATCTTGCACCCGAGCCTGGGTCCATGCGACCCTGCCCCTGCAGGATCCTGCAAGGTCCGGCGCTCTGGCTGACCCCCGTTCGCATCGACCCCCGTCTCTGGAGCCCCGATGGTTTCCCAACCATAACTCGAGCCTCCCGAGGATGTTCGGGACGATCCGGGCACCCCTGGCACGCTCTGGACTGGGCGCTGCTGCCGGAGAGCACTCCGAGGCTGGAGAGCACTCCGAGGCTGGAAAGCCCCCGAGGCTCCCGACACCTCGGCTCCGACGCTGCCCCCGCTCGGGCACGAGCGCGGCCGCAGGGGGGGGGGGTGGGGGAAGGGGGCGACCGCTCCTGCGGCGCGTGCCTGCCCGGCGCGAGCGGCTCGGGCCCGCCTGTGAGGGGGGGCGGCGGCTGGAGGGCCCGAGAGGTGGGGCGCAGCGCGGGGGGGCGAGGACAGAGTTAACTCGGGCGCGCCCCCCTGCAGGTGGGGATCTTCGACGAAAAATGAGAAATACTCCCTACTTTTTATAAACGAATAGGAAAAACAAGACCCTGAAACAAAGATTCGACGATGTTTTTTCCTTCCCAAAAAAATCCCCGGACTCTTTTTTGGCAATTTTTGAACGTTCCCCCTGTATGGGGGGCATGCCCGACTTAGTACAAGCGCGTGCCCCAGCGCCGCCAAGCCGTCGCTGAGCTCGGCGGCGCCCTCCGCACCGGGGCCCCCGGCCGAGGCTGCCTCCCTCGCCTGCTCCCACGGCGGGCGGCGCCAGGGAAAAACGCTGGGGTGAGGGCGGTGCGACGACGCCGAAATAAAATGGTCGCGGCGGGGGGGGGCGGCGCGCTGGGCGGCTGGGGAGTGGGGGGGCTGCGGGAGGTGATGAGGGCGGTGGGGGCGTGAGGGCGGTGCTACGGGGGGGGCGAAGGCGGTGCGACGACGCCGAAATAGAATTGTCGCGGCGGAGGGGGCGGTGGGCTGCTGGGGAAGGGGAGGGGCGGGGGGGGGATGGCGGTGCGCCAGGGGGGGGGGGGGGGGGGGCGGTGCGACGACCCGAATAAAGTGGTCGCGGCGGAGGGGGCGGCGCGCTGGGCTGCTGGGCTGGGCGGGGGGGGGGGGCGGTGCGACGGGGGGGGGGCGGTGCGACGACGCCGAAGTAAAGTGGTCGCGACGGAGGGGGCGGTGCGCGGGGCGGCTGGGGAAGGGGGAGGGGGGGCGGGGAGGGGGTCAGGCGGTGCGACGGGGGGGGAGGGAGGCGGTGCGACGACGCCGAAATAAATTGGTCGGGACGGAGGGGGCGGTGCGCTGGGCGGCTGGGGAGGGGTGGGGCGGGGGGGAGGTGGGGGCGGTGCGACGGGGGGGGCGCGGTGCGACGACGCCGAAAGAAAGTGGTAGGGGCGGAGGGGGCGGTGCGACGCCGAAGGGCACTGGGCTGCTCGGGGGGGTTGGGTCGGGGGGGGTGAGGGCGGTGTTGCGGGGGGGTGAGGGCGGTGCGACGACGCCGAAGTAAAGTGGTCGCGGCGGAGGAGGAGGGCGCTGGGCTGCTGGGGACACGGAGGGGCGGGTGGGGGGGGGAGGCGGTGCGACGACGCCGAAATGAAGTGGTCGCGGCGGAGGGGGCGGTGCGCTGGGCTGCTGGGGAGAGGGGGGGGAGGGCGGGTAGGCGGTGCGGTGCGGTGCGGTCGAGGCGACGCTGACATGAAGTCAACGCTGCTGGGCAACGCTGGGGTGAGGGTGGTGCGACGACGCCGAAATGAAGTGGCCAGGGCGCGCCGAGGAGTCGGCGCTGCTGCGCAGACCCCGACCAATGCCGGCAGTGCTCGGGGGCCATCCTGCTCACCGGGCTCGGGAAAATCCGCCACCGTCGGCACTGGGGCCGCTGCGGCGAGGAAGAATGGCTCCTTGGGCTGGTGGACATCTGTGCGGAAACTTGTGTGGAAAGTTGCGTGAAAGCCGTGGTGAGAAAATCAAATAAAAAGTCAGCTCCCGTTCGAGCGTGGCGGGGCCTTTCTGTTCAACGAAAACCCCCTCCATTTTTCAACCCACTCCGGGTGTCGATTTTCAATCACGGCGGGTACCATTTTTTTACTTTCGACGGGCTCGCCTTTTCAACTGACTGCGAGGGCCTCTAGGGGCGTATCCTCCTGAGTTCAGGGAGGCAGACAGCAAGCGACTGAGACGCCTCTCTCGGATCACCGGGACAGTCTCCGGATGTTCGCGGCGCGCGCGGAGTGACTCGACAGGGGACGGGGTCTGAGCAGACGTGCCGGCCTGCCGGTCCACTCTCTGGCTTCCCGACATCAGGATTGAGACGGGGAGGACGACGGGGCCGCCCATTCGCCCTCTGCTCCTGCCCCCCGCCCACCTGCCCCAGCCTCCTCCACTGCCCTCCCCTCATCCCGCCGGGCCGCCCCTGCAGCTGCGCTGGACCTCTTGGCCCCTCCCCCGGCTTCTCGTCCTGCTGCAATTTCTCCTCCTTGCTGTTTGCTGCGTGTGGGCACAGACAGAGCTCAGGGCAGTCCCCCCTGAGGGCCACCGGGTCCGCCGCGTCCGGGGGCTGGAAGGGGAGGAGGCAGCGAGACCAGGGGCGAGGGCGCGCGAGGCGGCATCCTGCCTGCGACGCCGCAGATACAGGCAACCCCACGCCCGCGCCCCGAGGCCAGGGGCGAGATTGGGGGTATCGTCGTTCCGACGCAAGAGGAGGAGGGGAGGAAGGAGAAGGAGGCAGGCGGAAAAAAACCGAAACCGACATGCACAATTACAACGAAACCCCACCAGCCCTTTCGGGCGTAGGTGGTTTAGCGAAAGATTGCCTCCAACCTCTACCTTCTCTCGGGTGCGGTACCTCTCCTTCTACCCCCTCCCCTTGGGTCTGGAGGGCTGGAGGGAGCTTTCCGTGGGTCGCTGGGTGGTCTAGGATGGCCCCCAAACGGTCCCAAAAGGGCCCCAGCTAGCCAAACATGGCCTTCAGGATCGCATGATGTACCCCAAGTTTGTAGCATCGATGTATGCACCGCATTCGGAGTTCCCTATAGGACAACGAAAGGTGTGAAGGGTGTGCCAGAATGGGCGCGGTGGGCACATGCGAAAGCAGCCACTGGAGCCGTCGGTTGAGCTTCCTATGAGGCCACGAAGCGTGTGGTGTGTGTGTGTGCGTGTGCGGAAAGGGGTGCGGTGGGCGCATGCGAACGCAGCCACTGTGGCCGTTGGTGGCGCCCCCTTATGGGGCCACGAAGCGTGTGAGGGGTGTGCCGAAATAGGTGCGGTGGGCGCATGCGAACGCAGCCACTGGGGCCGTCGGTGGAGCTCCCTACTGGGGCCGTCGGTGGAGCTCCCTATGGGGCCATGAGGCGAGGGAGGGTGTCCCAAAATGGGTGCGGTGGGCGCCTGTGAACGCAGCCCCTCGGGCCTTCAGTGGAGCTTCCTGTGGGGCCACGAAACGTGTGAGGACTGCAAGGGATGGGAGGAGCGGGAGGAGGGAGGGGGAGGAGAAGGGGAAGAGGAGGAGAGAAGAGAGGGGGTGGGACAAAGCCAGGACCCAACACCTCAGGATGGTTGGGAAAAGGAAAGCTACAAATGTCAACCAATGCTCGCTCTGCTGGCTCGCCTGGCTGACACCCGCCTTGGGGGATCTGCTGACCCGGGCCAATGCAGACCCGGGCCAGTCGGGCTTGGCAGAATCCTGCAGGCTCCTGCACGCTGGCCCCGGTCAGTGCAGCCATGGCTCTGCAGGGTCCTGCAAGACTCGGCGCTGTGGCCAGCACCCGCTTGCACTTTGACCCCCGTCTCAATGACTGCCTACCAGACCACCCCAACCCAACCCGAAGGCCCGAATTTCGGGCTGGGGGGGGGGGGGCGGGCTTCATGCGTGTTGTTTCATTGTCCCCCCCCCCCAACTGGAAGTGGAGTGCAAGTTGAGGCCTGCGGGTTTGGGTTGGGGTGGTTCGGTGGGTGGGGACTCGAGGCTCCCGACGACGGCTGCTGCTGGCGCCGCCCGCGGGGCCTAAGGCAGACCCGCTGCTCGTCATAAATCCCGCCGTCCGCGGCGACGGCTGCGGGAACTCCACGCCGCGCTGGCACAGCCCGGCCACGGCCTCCTCGAAACGCGGCACGGCCCACGGCGTGCTGACGTCTGGAACGACTGCTCCGCTGCCGCCACCGCTTCCAACAACTGCGCCACTGATACAAACGGAGCACGGCCACGAGGACGCGGATCCCGAGCATGCGCCCCTTCGCCGAAGGCCCGAAGCCCCATGAGGAGACTCCAAGCGCAGAGAAGACCAGGGTGAACGGCCAGCACACGAAGAATGCGAGTGTATCCTTCCAGAGCTGGGGTTGCTCTGAACACTCGTGCGGGCAATATGTTGCTGGGCGTTCGTTCCAGCTGCGGCCTCATGTCAGGAGCCGCTGGGCAGGAATGAGTTCACGAGTGGCCAGTGGGCATAAGGCGGCACATCAAATATCCCTCCACAAGCGCTCGGCACAGCCCACCTGCGAGATCAATTTGTGAATTACTGCAATTGGCCTTTGCCATGTTGCAAATCATCCCACGGGGGAAAAATCAACGCTCTGCCGGAAGACCACGGAAACGTCAGGAAGAAACCATCTCAGGGTGGGCTGCGGCAACCGCCCTCGCGAACAACTTCGTACGCACTCCTCGCACGGCGCGAAACACGAAAACCGATGCACCGGTAGGAGGGGCTCCGAGGAAGATTTACACGCCCGACCTACATACGTACTCGCCTGTCGCATGAACAACGTCTAGTGTTACTCCTGCTTACGATCCCTCTCTAAACCTCTATATGTCTCTCTCTTGTTGTATGGCGGACTGCGGGAATCATTGATCCAAACACATTGGCGTCTCATGTATACTTCCGCCGCCTTCCGTAAACCTTTTGCCAACGGACCCCCCGCAGTTGGATCCCCGCTGGCTTCCGCCGGTCTTCCTCTGGAGGCGTGGTTTGCAGAATGCGAGGCCATTTCTGAGGCGCCCAGTGTCAATGTTTATTTCTGACCCTCAGCCTCAGACCTCAACCTAAGACAGACGCTGCGAAGAGACCAACGAGATCTTTCATATGCGTTCAAGAAGAGGCGGAGGATGGGGGCAAGGATGGAGAGAAAGCAAACGAAATCAAGATGAGAAGAGACAGGGATCTGAACTGGAATGAATTTGAAAGCGAGAATCCTGCCTTCTGCGCTTCTGCGCTTTCGCTCTCCCTCTCTCCCCCTCTCCCTCTCCCTCACCCTCTACCTCTCCCTCTTTCTTTATGTGTTTCTTTGTTTCTCGTTTCCTCTCTTTCGCTCTCTCTCCCTAGTACGAAGAGAACGCGCATAGACCGTAAGCGCTCCCCAGGAGCAGGGGCCTCCCGAGAAGCTCTACAGGACTTCTCCGAGGCCACGAGGGGCCTGTCAGCAGGCGCGAGGCCTTCAGAGACGCCCCGCCGCCCTACTGAGCAGGCCCGCCCCCTCCTTCTCCTCCTCCTCCTGCTGACGGCTCTCCTCCTCCTCCTCCTGCTGACGGCTCTCCTCCTCCTCCTCCTCCTCCTCGCTCCTCGCCCCTCCTCGCTCCTCCTCGCTCCTCGCCCCTCCTCGCTCCTCCTCGCTCCTCCTCGCTCCTCCTCGCTCCTCCTCCTCCTCCTCCTCCTCCTCCTCCTCTCTCCTTCTTCTTCTTCTTCTTCTTCTTCTTCCTCCTCCTCCTCCTCCTCCTCCTCCTCCTCCTCCCTCCTCCTCCTCCTCCTCCTCCTCCTCCTCCTCCTCCTCCTCCTCCTCTCCTCCTCCTCCTCCTCCTCTCTCCTCCTCCTCCTCCTCCTCCTACCTCCTCCTCCTCCTCCTCCTCCTCCTCCTCCTCCTCCTCCTCCTCCTCCTCCTCCTCCTCCTCTCCTCTCGCTCCTCCTCCTCGCTCCTCCTCCTCGCTCCTCCTCCTCCTCCTCCCTCCTCCTCCTCCTCTCCTCCTCCTCCTCCTCCTCCTCCTCCTCCTCCTCCTCCTCCTCCTACTCCTCCTCCTCGCTCCTCCTCGCTCCTCCTCCTCCTCCTCCTCTTCGCTCCTCCTCGCTCCTCCGCCCTCCTCCTCGCTCCTCCTCGCTCCAGCTCCTCCTTCTCCCCCTCTTCCCTCCGAGCAGGCCCGCCCCATCTCCCTCTTCCCCCCCCCCCCTCGGGCGCGCCCCCTCCGATCGACGGCACGGGCCCTCTCCGAAGAGCGCCCCGAAGAAGGGGGACCCTGGAGCTTCGGCGCGAACTCTCATGGGAGGGGGGGGGCGATCACTAAATGGGGAGGGGCGAGAAGTGGGGGGGGGCGACAATACAGTTGGGCTGCTGAAAGAAGGAACGCTAAATAAGGAACGAAGCCCCTTATTGGCCCCGTAAGCGCCTCCGTTCCCCAGGAGGGCAAGAGGAACAGCACTGGGGGAACCTAAGGAACATCGAGCCCTTATTTCAGCGTCTTGACTGTACATGGGGGGCCATGACTGGGGAGGAAAGGAGGGAGGGCCTCGAGAATGGGGGGGGGCGACAGATGTGGGGGGAGACGTGGGGGGGAGAGAACAAGAGCCCCCGGCGCGCGGAGCGGGGGGGCGATAAACGGGGGGGAAGACAGGTGCCTTATTTCGGACCCTGAAGGCACCCTTCCGTGTCCCAACAGGGCCCCTCTATAGGGCCCCTTTTCGGCAGCCCTCGCTGCCCCCCCCCCCCCCCATTTATCGCTCCCCCATTGCGCGCCCTCCGAGGCGCAAGGGGGGGGGAGGCCTCCGGGGCCCTCCAGGCTGGCCAAGCCCCCGACGTCGTGCTGTTTTTCGCGCGGACCCCTGGAGAACACGACCCCTTCGAGCGCGTAGTTTACGATTCGCGACAACGGCCGTTGCCGGGAATGCTCCCCCCCTCGCCCCCCCCCCGCTCGGCAGCAGAACGGTTCGCGCCAGCGCCGTTTTGGAGGTGGCGAACTCCCAGCGCTGTACTGGGTGGGTGAAACGCAGTGAGGTGGGAGGAGGAGGAGGAGGAGGAGGAGGAGGAGGAGGAGGAGGAGGAGGAGGGGGAGGAGGAGGAGGAGGAGGAGGAGGAGGAGGAGGAGGAGGAGGAGGAAGAGGAGGAGGAGAGGCGGCGCTGGCGCGAATCGTGACGTTACCAGGCCACCCCCTCCCGGTTACGGCCGCTTCGCCAGCGGTTCAAGAAAAACGGGCAACTCCCCGGGGCCCGCTGGTCCTCCCGCCTCGTTGCCGGACGGCCCTGGGGCCTGGGGACCCAGGGGCCGGCAGCTGTCAAAACCCGTGCGTCGTGATCGTCAGCACGACGCGAATGGTCTGGGAAGAGCTGCTCGCTCGGCGATCCCTGGAAGGAGAGGCCCTTAGCGCCCCAGATCAGAGGCCTCCCAGATGGTGTTGGAGCATATGGGGTCCGAGAATAGCGCTGCATCGTCGATTGCACCAACGATGCGTTGGCGATGCATCGGCAACGTCGGCGATACATCTGCGACGTCAGCGTGGAGAAAATCGGGCTACACATCCAGCCGCATCGCCGATGCATCGGCGATGCGGCGAGGCCATCTCTGGAGCGCCGCGCCCCCAAAACCGATTACACGCAAGAGTCCCCATATGCAAGGGTGACCTTTGGTGCGCGGCTTTCAGGGGTCGCGTGGGGGCTAACTCCAAGCGAGCAAGCCATTGGGGAGGTGGCCCTGTGAGCCCGCGCCAAAGATCACTCTGGCGAAGGATCAAGCTGACGCGAAAAGCGAAGACGAAAAGATGGGCCCCGGAGGGACGCGGGGACCAGAGTAGGGTGGATTGAGACATTCGGAGTTCAGAATCGGTCCCTGGACCCCTCCCGGGGTCAAAATTGGAGGCGAGCCGGGGGGGAAAGTGAGAAGGAAAAGGCCTTCTCAGAAGGCTCGGAAATCCCCCACCCCTCTGAACAGTTCTCTCAGCTTTCCCCAAAGACGCAGAAAACTTCTTACAGGCGCCAGGCCTTCTGAGAAGTCCCGCCCCCTTCTGAGAGGGCGCTCAGAAATACATTCGCAGACGCCCTCCGATGACCTGTGCGTGCGCCTACAGGGAGGGCGGCGGTATAAAAAGTCGCTGGCTCCCAATGGTGATTCATACACCGCCACCTTCCCCTGAGGTCTGGGAACAATCCATTGAAGAGTGGTTGTGTCTACTGTGGGAGCTCGACCACAAGAAACCCTCCACAAGAAACCCAACCCTGAGACCCCATGACGTCCATTGATTCTTGGTGTGGAAACGTCACGCTTTCCATAGCAAGACCATCGAAACCCAAGAAACCTGGGGCACCTTGGAAGCAATCGGGTGTCTCTTGGCATGGGCTTCCACCGTATATTATTTGAGGCGCATGGGAGGAGACCGAGCAGACCCTAAACCTTTGATGTGGGCCTGAAGGGTCTCGAACTACAAATGTCTCAAACGGCCCTCCTCTGGGGAAACCCAAATGCACCGATACCGCTACTCCCCGGCCCGCTCCCTGGGTGCGTTCTGACCAGGACTTCGAGGCGACTGCAGCGGTGGCGACGAGGGCCTCTCGGCAGGCACAGGAAGGGGAAAACGAGTGCGGGGTAGGGGCATGGGCATATCTTCCTCCTCTGCTCCTCTGGGGGGAGGCCCCCCGAGGTCCTCCAGGCTGGCCAGGCCCTCCGCGTGCGAGTCGAGCTCGGCGCGCGCCCCGCTGGCGAGGCCGACGAACTCGTCGGGCGCGGCGGGGGCGCCGCTGAAGTCCTGCTCGCGCGGGCGCGCGGCCCGAGCACGGGCGGCGGTCCTCCGCTACAGCATGCGCGCGCGAAAATATGTTTAAACAGGTAGGATATGTACATACGCATGTGTATATATAGACACATACATGTATACCCCTCGGTCGAAAGAAGTAGGTAGAAACATGAAGTAGGAAGGTGGATGAAGTAGATCGGGTTCGGGGTTACCTAGAGAGTAGCACAACTCAGCCAAAGCATATCGATTATTGAAGTACGAAGGCGCTGGCAATAGATTGGGTTCAGGGCATCCAAGAATACCGACTTTCAACGACCGGTGGGTACAGTCGCCCAGCATCAGATGCGCGATAAGAATGCAAGAGCCTTGGACGCCCATGTCGAAGCTTTTCGAGCGGGGTGCGGCCAACGAAGGAGGCCAAGGATGGGCCGAAGGGGCAAGGATGCAAGGGTACCCTTGTGAAGGTTGCCCCATTCTTACTATGCGGGATGACTGCTTGTGTATATATAAATATATATATATATATATATAATACAACCATCGCGCCGGCATCGCGCGCGCAGGTTCTAGCAGGCCCCAGGCCTTGACGCGTTCACTGCTCCACTGTAGTAGTGAACCACAGATGGCTTGAACGGGAGATGAAAAATTGCCCGTAACGCTGAACGCATAATGGGCAGTGGGAAATCCATGCATGCCAATCCAAATTTCGGAAGGCTTTCGGGGAAGATGGTTGCGTAGAGGGGGGGGGCATGATGAATCGGGTTCCCAGAAGGCCTTCTGGGAACATGGGTGTTCGGGGCATCTTGGGGAGCCTGTGGGGGCGTGCCGTCGTCGTCGTCGCCGTCGTCGTCGTCGTCGTCGTAATGTCGTCGTCGCCTCTTGGGGCGCGCCGTCGTCGTCGTCGTCGTCGTCGTCGTCGTCCATGTCTTCGTCGGTTCGTCGTCTTCGCCGTCGTCATCGTCGTCGGTACAAGAGGGCACTTGGGGCAACTTTGTGCGAAACGATCCGCGGAGGGCCGCGAGAAGGCGATCAGATAAGTTCCCAGTCAACTTCCCAGACAACTCTCCGGTAAGGCGATGCTACTTCGGAGCATCCGGAGACTCTCGGGTCCATGATGAGGCTCTCTGGGGACATGATTTGTCGGGGTGTGTTGGGGGGCCTCGTAGGCGCTCGCTGGGGGCCTCTTGGGGGGCTCTTGGGGCTTCCCGTGGGCCTCTTGGGGGCCTCACGGGGCTTCGTGGGAGCCTTCTGGTGGCCTCCGAGGGCCTACTGGGGGCTTCTAGGGCCAGAGACCTCGAAATATCGGTTCGCGGTCCCCCTCTGGGCCCCCTCTTGGGGCGCTCTTGGGGCACACTTGGGTTGTCTGGGGAGCCTCCTGGGCCGTCTTGGGGCCTTCTTCGGGAACTCGCGGGCCATCTTGGAGCGATCTGAAGGGCCTCCGAGGCCGTGAGGGAGCGCTGGGAAGCGGGAAAAACGAGAATGCCCAATCCTTCAAAAACCCTCGGAAAATAAATGATTCTTGCCTCAGATAAATGACGCTGATCAAACGGATGATATCAGACGTCCGGAGCGTTGCTTTGACGACGGGCCTGGAAATCCACCCAGACAAAACGAAGATATTACACAACCTTCGCGATGAGAAGCCGACAACTGCACCGGAATTCGCCGTCGTTGACGACATGCAGATCGAAGTGTTGCGTTTCTTTGGAACACAGAAATATGTTGGCAGACAGTTTACATTATGTGACTAAGCAGAGGTAGAGATAGAGTCGCGGATCAAGGCTGCTTGGAGAAAGTTCGGCTTATTCAAGCAAGAGCTCACTACCAAGGAGCACTCTGCGAATGACCGGCTGCGCCTACTCAACGACGTCGTTGGTGCAACTATGTTGTACGGGTGTGCGCCGTGGACACTCACGGCAGAACTGGAAGGCAAAATTCGGGCAACCCAACGCCGAATGTTACGTATGATTGTGAGTACGCCGCGACGCCGGTACATTGACGCGGCGGACAACGAAGAGAAGGACGACAAAGCGTCCGCACAGAGCGACACCGACAGCAACACACACACATTCCACACGTTCGTCCTCCAATTCGTCTTCGGACATTCGTACATGCATCGAGCCATGGCAAACTGGTTCAAACAAACATCACATATTGTGAAACATATATTATTTCAAGCTGGCTACGAGCATTGGGTTACAACGCGCAGACGACGGAAATGGCGCTGGGTCCTAAACTGGAGCTCGACAAACACACGTGGAGTTGGAAAGTCGCGATGTGGGACCCACCCTGCTGCGACGTGCGTGATCGGAGGCTACCACAACGGCCTCGGATGCGCTGGTTCGACGACACATGTCAGACAGTACGATGTGATCATACTGATGGGGTCTGGGAAACGCACGCCTACGATGGCGAGCTGTGGGCGGTATGGAACCTATGTGCGTACACACATCCAACTGAGGCGCCTCAGAATGGAGGATGACGACTAATAAATGACCGGGGGTCGTGTCCACGCGGCGGCGCCCGGAATGACGATTTAAAAAACCGGCCGCGGGCTGGGAAACTTTTTCTTTCATCGTTCTCCTCCAGTCAGAAAATTGTGCAGAAATAGCAGGAAACTACTTGTTTAATAGTTCCCTCCCATTTTTGTATTAATCGTCATCCCGCATTACCTCCAGCTCCAGCTCCCACTTTCCGTCTCCAGCTTCCATCTTTGCGAGCACGGCCCCCATTTCTCATCCGACTCCGGCGCGCCCACTCCGCCAACTTGGGCTCTCATCTTTCCGACTGCAGCTCAGCGCCCCTCACACGGGGACTCCACTAACGGGTACTTTGGCCAGTGACCCAGCGAACCCAACCCTTCCCAATGTGGGCAACGCTGCAATGCCAGAAAAAAGGCCCTAAAGTGGCAACTTTCGGCAACATTTCAAAGTGCCCGTTAAAGAGTACCCGTTACGGTGCCGTTGAGCAGCGCCCGTGTCTCCAAGCCCGGCGAATAATTTTCCGACTCCAGTGCCGATCTCTCCGACTCCGGCTCCCAACTTTCCGATTCCAGTTTCCATCTTTCCGACTTCGGCCCCCAATTCTCTGACTCCAGCTCACAATTTTCCGACTTCGGCTCCCAATTCTCTGGCTCCAGCTTCCGACTTTTCGACTCCGACGCCCGTCTCCCCGACTCCGGCTCTCGACTTTCCGACTCCAATTCCCATCTCTCGGCTCCCAATTTTCCGACTCCAATTCCCTGCTCCCCGACTCCGGCTCCCAACCGACTCCAGCTCCAATCTCTCCGACTCCGGCTCCCAGCTCTGCGACTAAGGATCCCAACTTCCCGACTCCGGCTCCCACTTTTCCGACCCCAGCTCCTATCTCTCTGAGTCAAGCTCCCAACTTTCCGACTTCGACGCCCGTCTCTCCGACTCTGGCTCCCAGCTTTCCGACTCTGGCTGCCAGCTTTCCGATTCCACACCGGCCTTCCGACTCCAGCGTCCAAGTTTCCGATTCCAGTTCCCTACTTTCCGACTTCGGCCCAGTTCCGAGTTCAGAACTGAGGCGCCCCGGCGCACCCGCCGCTCCCTACAAAGGACACCAGGGTCTCGCGACCGATGGGCGGCCAAACGTGGGCCACCCACCTCGCCTTGAAACAATAAGGAATGCGCCAGGGTCTGGGCCCCAGGAAGACGTTCCTTACCCAACGCCGCCGCCGTGTACATATATATATATATATATATATATATGTACAGATATGCATTGTAAATATCGACATATGCACACATACATATACCGACATACTTTACAACATATATATACACATGCACACAATAATTTAATTCATGCACACACATATATACATATCTATACAAGACTGAATTGGCCCTTCGCGCCACGCACCATGTTCCTTGTAGTTTCGAATGCGAGTGGCTGGGCTAGCATGAAGCAGGGCCTCCTCCTCCTCATTCTCCTCCTCCCCCTTTTCCTCCTCTTCATCCTCCTCATCCTCATCCTCTTTCTCTTCTCTCCCCCTCTTCCTCTAATTCCTCCTCCTTCTCCTCCTTCTCCTCTACCTCCTCCTCCTCCTCCTCCTCCTCCACCTTCTACAGGACATGCTACTTTCGGCATGCGCGCTGCTGGGCTGCCGGCTTGACCCCCAAAGAGGCCCAAGGCTGGCCCAAGAAGGTCCAAATAATTGGAAGTCAATGTACACCCATTGGAAAATCAATGCTTTTGGCCTTCTCGACTTTTCGCTTACGATCGGCTCTTGAGGCGCCGAGATAGCCCCAGGACGGCTCCAAATGAGTCCCCAGACGAGCCACAAAAAGGCCCAAAGCTGGCTCAACATGGCCCAGAGTCGGAAATCGGAGAAAACCAACTGGAAAAACAATGTGTTCGGCCTTCTCGCTAACCCTTTCCAGTTGGCTCGAGAGGCGTCAGGACCCAGGATGGCCTCAGAGAGGCGTAAGCCGAGACCCACATTGGCGCAAGGCTGGCCGAAGATTGCCCCAAGAAGCTTTTTGTCTTCTCGCCTTGTCGCTTCCGATTGGCTCTCGAGGCATCAAGATAGGCCCAGGACGGCTCCAAATGAGTCCCCAGACGAGCATATGGCTCCAGAGAGGCGCAAGCCGAGGCCCACAGAGGCCCAAGGCTGGCCGAAGAAGGCCCAAAGAATTGAAATTCAATGACACCCATCGGAAAATTGATGTTTTTGGCCTTCTCGCCTGTTCGATTACGATCGGCTCTTGAGGCGTCAAGATAGCCTCAACGCGGCTCCAAATGAGTCCCCAGGCAAGCCCCAAAGAGGCCCAAGGCTGGCCGAAGAATGCTCGGAGAATTGAAAATCAATGAAAACCAATTGGGAAAAACATGTTTTTGGTCTTCTCGCCTCTTCGCTTACGATCGGCTCTTGAGGCGTCGAGATAGCCCCAGGACGGCTCCAAATGAGTCCCTAGACGAGCCCCAAAGAGGCCTAAGGCTGGCCCAAGAGGGCCCGGAGTCAAAAATCAGAGAAAACCCAAGGCGCAAGACAGGCCCGAGGATTCGAAATTCGTTTGGGGAGGGGGTGTCAAGAGGAGTGCGCTCTTTCCGGGGTCCCCGTCCCCCCCCAACAAAAATGAATAGGAATGTATATATATATATATATATATATATATATGTATGTGCGTGTGTATATATATATATATGTATATGCTGCGGGTCCCGGAAGCCCTGAAGCCAAACACGTTGTCGTCTCTTGGGGGAGAAGCTCTTGCTTCCGCCGCCTTCCCCCGGCCTTCCGCCGGCGGAGGAAGCCTTGCTGCACCTCCCCCGGCCTTCCACCGGCGGAGGCAGAGATGCCAACTCCTTCGATCCTCGAAGGCAAGGCCCTTTTGTGGAACGCTCAAATCTGTATCGGTCGCCGCGCCCTTTGCTCTCGACGCAACCAAGTGTAGACGACGCCGACACCACGGCGAGCCCACGGCAAGCCCAGCGCCCCGCGCCCGATGCGGCGCAACCTGCACCGCGATAAACCCACGGCGAACGCACCGCGTCCGAGGCGGCGTCTGCCCTGGTGGCCGCGGCGCCCTCCCCAAGACGGGGGGCCGCAGGTCGGAACAAACGGCGCAACGACATGCACGTGGCGGATTTCGGAGACGCTGAATCCAAAAACGTTGTCATCTTGTGGGGGCACATTTTTCACTGCTGCGCCCTTCCGCCGGCTTTTGCCGGCGTGCCGGCGGAGGCGGTCTCGTTTTACTTCCAACCTTCCGCCGCCTTCCGCCGCGGATGCGATGACAACTCCTTCTATCCTCGAAGGCAAGGCCCTTGTTGGAACGCCCCATGTATGTATTATTAGGCGACTTGGAAGACCGTTTCACGATGTTTGAACTCGCTGGCTGGTGAGTCTCTGCACTCAGCTCTGCCCGCAAGCGCCTCGCTGTCGCGCCCCAAAGGCATGTTCCAATATTACGGGCAAAGCAGCCCGCCCACCGCCGGACGAAGTGCGAAGCCTCCGCGGTCGCCCCCTCAGTCAGGCTGCCGCCCGGAAACCGAAACTCTCCCGAAGTGATTGCGCAGATCCCTGCGCCTATCCGCGCAGAGGAGGGGTCACCTGCTGCCGCCTTGCTATAGGACACCTTGAAGGCGCATTTATCGTTGACCTGTGAGGGTCCTGAGGTACAACACAGCTTCTGTGGGTCCCTGGGGCCACCGGGGATAAAAAATACCGTGGGGCACCTGTTGGTAAGCCAATTCCAAATTTGATGTGCGTACTCTACACGATCGGCGGTTCTTTTTAATCCGTTAGGAGGAAGCTCCTGCGAGGTCTTCGTGGGAACAAGTGAGAGCTGCTCGATTGAGGGGGGCATCAAGCTGGTTGAATGCCGAATTAGCTCAAGATCACACCGAATTGAGCGGCAATGAGCCGGACTAAAACGGTTTTTTGACAGCGGATATACCAGCGCCGATACTAATTTGACCTCCCAAGAGCTTCAACATGATATCCGTATTGTACCCCAGCCCACGCCACACAAGGGGCCACAATAAGGGCATGGATAGAACACAACTCCCTCTTGAGGCAAACGTGATTGTCCGCTCCCTACCCCGATTGGCGTCCAGACTGGGAGGCAACAGTAGTATGGATGACGACTCGATCTCCGATCCTCTCCTCCCCTTCCTGTCCCGGTCATCCACCTCCTCAACTCCGGCTCTGCCCCCTCAACGGGCCCCTCCACGACCTCTCGAGGTGGAAGATGCGAAAGCCGCGATGGATGCGATTAGGAGGCGCCTTCGGCTGCAGCCAGCAGCGTTGCCCCCCCTCGACGTCCCCCTCCACACGCCTCCTTCATGCAAGATTCCGCTGCCGTCCTCACCGCTGCAAGCCTGACTCCTGACTCGACCTGTACGAAAGACATTGGATGCATCTGTAGCCTCCACGCGCTTGTAATCGCGGCCGTTTGCCAATATGCTGCCACACGCACGCGAGACGGCTGCTTTCGAGGGCGATGGGAAGCCTGTGCGGAAACTAAATGGCGAGTGCCCCGAGGTCACTTGCGGAAAAGTGGGCGAGAGTGCTCTTGCTGAACGAGAGAGCCACCGTCGAGACGAAGAAGTCTACTATCTTGTCCAGGGCCCCGCAAGCCACATGCCATGTGCAATAGCAAAGCGATCTGCATCCCTTTCCCTTCAACAACAAACCACCGACTGAATCCTCGTGGGAGAAGGCCTCCCGCAACGCCACGATGGCAGCCTCCAATGCATCGGCAACTCATAATCAAATGACAAACTGCCAGAATAGGACGTGGCGTCTCCGCCGCGGGGGTGATGATGAAAGTCAGATCATGAAGCACTGTCTTCTGAAAGAAAGAACCAACTACATGCTCAACAACTGATTGTATTTGGGGATCTCCCCACACAACTCAAATCAAATTAGGAAGTACCGTGAGTGTTGCTATGCTGCGAGCTGGGCCCAGACACGCCTCGACGATACAGTAGGAGTCCGACCACAAGAAACCTTCCACAAGAAACCCAACCCTGAGATCTGAGAATCCCAACCCTGAAACCTCCTCACGCTTTCCATCGCAAAACCATCGAAACTCAAGAAACCCAGGACACCCTGGAGGCAAGCAGGGTGTGCCTTGGCATGGGTTTCCACTGTAGCGGCCTTTCAGGAGGCGGCAGAGCTTCTGTGAGGCCCTGCAGCCTTTTCAACACGCCTTCTGAGCCTCCTGCAAAGTCACAGGCGGCCTCAGAGAAGGCAGTGATGGCTGCTGGGGGGCCCCGCTGCATTCAGAGGAGCCTTCCGAGCCCCCTGCGAATCCACAGGGGACCTCTGAGAAGGCGGTGGGGGTTTCTGAAAGGTCCCGCGCCCACTTCCGAGAATCCCTGCCCACTCTGCATTCCCCGCCCGGGGACGCGGCCGACCCCTTCGTCTCCCCTCCCTCCTCTGGGAGGTGTCCAGAAGGGCTGGCGTGCTCGGGACAGCTTACCCCAATGAGAGAAGTACCAGAACAGAACCAGAGGCAAGAAGATGTCCAACGACGCTGCTCGGCATCTCCTCTCCAATAACTTCCTCCAACCCTCCGGTGGGGAGACAAAGCGGTACTCCTAACGCTACGCCACGGACCTTTCTCAGCCCAGGGTGCGTTCGCACCAAGATCTCGAAAAGAATCCAGCCGTGGCGACGACAGCTCTTCGGGACGAGCAGCAGTCTCGGCACCTCCCACGAGACCCGACGTCGCGACGCAGTGCGACATCTCGAAACCATCTCGACCAGGGACCCGGGCTGCACGGTTTCCACCGGGGCCGTAGGCGACCCGAGAAAGAGGAGGATGAGGAGGAGGTGGAGGAGGGGAGTGGGGTGGAGGAGATGGAGGAGGAGGTGGAGGAGGAGGAGGAGGAGGAGGAGGAGGAGATGGAGGAGGAGCCGGAAAAAGGGGGGAGGAGGGAGGAAGAGGAGGGAGTAGGAGGAGGAGGAGAAAGAGGAGGAGAGGAGGAGGAGGAGGAGGATGAGGAGGAGGAGGAGGAGTAGTTAGTAGGAGGAGGAGGGGGAGGAGTAGGAGGAGGAGCAGGAGGAGGAGAGGAGGACGAGGAGGAGGAGGAGGAGGAGGAGGAGGAGGAGGAGGAGGAGGAGGACGGGTCGCCCAAGCCCTTCGGAGAAACCCTCCACCCTGGGCCAAAGCCTGTCTGGGGCCCGTTTATAACGGGGCCAAGAACCGTGTGAAGGTCCCGAGGCCTTGGGCCGGGCGAACACGCCCGCTGTCGAGAAAAATACAAAACGACGGGATCTCGGGGCTTTCTCCTCTGTAAGACGAAGCCAGGACGAGGATACATCCGGGTAAAGATTACACCAGAGAAAAATCCCAATCGGTGGATGGTTTGGTCGACAAGGGGATCGACCAGGAACCCAGGAACCTGGAACCCACCGAAATCGGCCCCGAACCAATAACCAGGAACCCAAGAACCTGGAACAGGGAACCGGGAACCCAGCCGGCCACCAAAATCGGCGGGACACTTTCGCCAATCTTTCAATTTCCGCTAGGACCCCTTCAGTGCAAGCACTGGTTGGGGAATAAACCGAGCATCCCCGAGATCTGGCGGTTCTGGAGGATGTCGCGGGCGCCGCGGCCTTCCCAGAGCGCTCTGAGAGCGTTCCGGAACGCTCTGGAACGGCTTTATTCACATCCTAGCCCCGTCCGATTTTGATCAGAAGCTTTTTCTGTCAGCGGCGATTTGGGTCCAAGACGCGGTCGGGACAGCCGAGGGACACATCGGAGCCAAATTGGGCACAAAGGCGCCCGAACCATGACCGGTGCTTCTGATTACAAACGCCCGTCATGTGTCGGGTTCCGAAAACTGCGAACCAAAAAGACTTGCCATCTCCTTTGAAGTCGATCTGTAATTCCGCCGGCTCCCGCCGAGCTCTCGCCGGCTTCCGCCAGCGGAGCCGCCAACGTTTTTGCTTCCGCCGCCTTCCGCCAGCCTTCCTCGTGCTCACGCATACACCCTGGTAGAGTTACTCAGATGTTTGCTCGGGGGCCCCGAGAGGGAAAAACAAGCAACAACACCAACAACAATACCACCAACAACAGCAACAACAACAATAAAAACACCACCACCAACAACAACACCAACAACGACAACAACACCACCAACAACAGCAACAACAACAACAATAACAGCACCACCGCCAACAACAACACCGACAACAACACCGACAACAACAACAACACCACCACCACCAACAACAACAGCAACAGCATCAGCAACAACAACACCACCACCACCACCACCACCAACAACAACGACATCACCAACACCACCAACACCACCAACAACAACAACACCAACACCAACAACAACGACAACAACAAACAAACGATATCACGGCGCAGCATGGCGCAGCAGAATTCCCAGAGACCTCGAACTGAGCCAGGGCTCGTAGGGGGCACGGAGGCAGGGGGGGGGGGGGCAGGAGCCGCCGATGGGGCAAACCTCCCCGCACGGCCCTGCTCTCGAGCACCCTCGCCAGCCTGCCGCCGCCTTCCGTCGAGAAGGAAACATCGACTTGGCTGTTCATTCTCGGGACCTTCCTGGAGCCACTTGCTCCACTCGTGCGCCGAAGCTGCGTCGAGCGTTCGTCGATTCGAGTCGACCTCGAGACGATCCTTAGTCCAATTTGAGTCGAACTTGAGTCGGACTGGGGTCGATCTGGGGTCGAACAGACCCGTTAGGTGGGCCCCAAGAAAAGCCCCCCCCAACGAGCATCCGAACGAACTCCTCCGATCCTCGACGGCGAGAACCATCTCGCTTTCCTCCTCCTCCTCCTCCTCCTCCTCCTCCTCTTCCTCCTCCTCCTCCTCCTCCTCCTCCTCCTCCTCCCCCTCCTCCTCCTGTTTTCCCTTCTCGTCTTCCCCCTTCGATCCTCGACGGCAAGGCGCATCCTCCTCCTCCTCGTTTTCCTCCTCCTCCTCCTCCTCCTCCCTCCTCCTCCTCCTCCTCCTCCTCCTCCCTCCCCCCTGTTCTCCCTCCTCCTCCTCCCTCCTCCCCTGTTCTCCCTCCTCCGTCTCCTCCTCCTCCTCCTCCTCCTCCTCCTCCTCCTCCTCCTTTCCTCCTCCTCCTCCGTCCTCCTCCTCCTCCTCCTCCTCCTCCCCTTCTCCTCCTCCTCCGTCTCCGTCTCCTCCCCCTTCGATTCGATACCTCGACGGCGAGGCACCTCCTCCTCGGTTTCCTCCTCCTCCCTCCCTCCTCCTCCTCCTCCTCCTCCTCCTCCTCCTCCTCCTCCTCCTCCTCCTCCTCCTCCTCCTGTTCTCCCTTCTCTTCCTCCCCCCTCGACCTCGTCGGCGAGGCACCTTCGCCTCGTCGTCGTCCTCCTCCTCGTCCTCCTCCTCCTCCTCCTCCTCCTCCTCCTCCTCCTCCCCCTCCCCCGCTCGATCCTCGACGGCGAGGCCCTTCCTTGCAAGGCCTCGCGCGGGGCGCCCCCCGCGCCCCCCCCAAGGCCAGGCAGGTCGCGCGAGCCCCCCACGCGGCTCGCGGGGAGGGGCCGCTGAGGGCCCCCCCGCCCCGCGAGGCCTCTCGCCGACCGCGGGGCCCACCGGGCGCAGGCCGCGTGGCGCTCCCAGGGGCCGGCAGGAGAGAGGCCGCGGGTGAGGTCGGACGACGCCACAGGGCGAAACCCAGGACGAAGAGGGCACCCTGCTCCTCCTGCTCCTCCTGCCCCTCCTCCTCCTCCTCCTCCTCCTCCTCCTCCTCCTCCTCCTCCTCCTCCTCCTCCTCCTCCTCCTCCTCCTCCTCCTCTTGCTCCAGGACCCAAGGAGCATCGAGCCCCTGGCGAACCCAACTTGTTGCTTACCTCAGCGTCTTGACTGTACCCCCGGAAGCATGAAGCCAATGCCGCCTCATCGAACGTTAAGGGAGCGACGCCAACACGGACTGGGGATCCGTGGATCTGGCGCGTGGGCGCCACATCTGCACGTCGGGGGAGTACCCACCGAAGCATGAAGCCAACGCCGCCTCATCGAACGTTAGGGGGCGACGCATCTGGGGCCCCTGGATCTGGCGCGTAGGCGCCACATCGGCAGGTCGGGGGAGTACAGTAGGGGTTCGACCACAAGAAACCTTCCTTCCACAAGAAGCCCAGCCCTAAGACCCCAGGACGTCCATCGATTTCTGGAGTGAAAACGTCACGCTTCCCATAGCAAACCCATCGGAACCCATGACACCCAGGGCACCCTGCAGGCAAGCAAGGACCCAAAAGAACATCGAGCCCCTTGCGCACCCGATGTTATTGCTTACCTCAGCGTCTTGACTGTACCCCCCGAACCGTCAAGCCACTGCCGCCTCACTTGGCGAAAGAACGCGCCCCTACTTTATGTAAGGCCACGGGACACGACATCCGCGCGCGCGTTGAGTTAGGTCGGGCCTGTCCCCCTACATGGGGATGTTGGAGGAAGCATTGAAGATATCCCACAAATGCGCCAAAAATGCTCGAGAATACTCAAAAAATTGTCCCCTGTTTTTTAAAACTATTTTTGAATATTCCCCCTGTAGAGGGACAGGCCCGACTTAAGCGTTGAGATCCGTGCCTGCGCTCCCTCTCGACGCTCGTGGCTGCCTGCCAGACCACCCCAGCCCAGCCCGAAGCCCCGAATTTCGGGGAGGGGGGGGTGACTGCTTCCATCTAAGACGAAGGCAAGACGAAGATAGATTCGGGTACGGATGAATCGAGAATCTCTGAGATCCCGCGGATCTGGAGGATGTCTCGGGCGCCGCGGCCTGAGAGCGTTCCGCAACGCTCTGAGACGGATTTATCCACGTCCTAGCCCCGCCCGACCATTTATGTTCTCTCAATGGTTCCGGATGACCCCCCTCCCGCACAGGGAATGGAGGGCAACTTGGGTCCTGCAGGTCGGGACGGGGTGGTTTGGTGGGTAGTGGGTCAGGCGTTAGGATGGGGGGGGCCGGCTCAGGGGGGAACCCTCGCGCTGGGATCGGCGACACATCGCCGACAGATCGGCGAACATGCCCCCGATAACGAATCCGCACGGTCCTGGGAGGGGTGGGGCTACAGTCAATCCGTATCACAAGGACGCGCGAGAACGATGCACGGGCCTCGGAGGGGGCCACATCGACACTTTGGAAGCGGTGCACGGCCAGCGAGAGCGCGCAAGGATGGGCTGAAGGGACAATGATGCAAGGGTAACCTTTCGGGAGCGGCCAAGAGGGGGGTGTCCAAGAGGGTGGGGTGCAAATCATGACCAGCGGCATGTGCGCGGCCCAGCGGGGGGACCAGGGACGTAATGAAATAAGAAGAGTCGCCATGAAATCTGAGGAAAAATCATGGCCCGCGCCATGAAATCCCCCCCCCCCCCTTGTCACCCCCCTCTTTGCCGCTCCCGAAATGATGCAAGGGTAACCTTGGAGAGTCGCTCCTCCCTCCTTCCTGTGCGGGTTGGCTGCATCGGGACCCCGCCCGCGAGGCCTCCTGGCGGGCTGTGCGCCGCATGGTATTATCTGATAGGGATGGTGGAGGTTTAGGAATTCGCCGCGCATCAGGGATTTTAGGGATTCTAGTATCTCTAGGCTCTTGGTTCTTGGTGGGCGATCTGGGGTCGACGCACCCTGCCCCCGAACCTGGCCCCCCGCCCCATGGCGTGGCGTCGCCATCGCTCGGACGTCCATTCCCTGTGTTAGATTCGGCTTCGTGCGTGTTTTTTTCTTCGCCAGATGATCAAAAGGATGCTCCTCGATGGTCCTCCCCGAAAGAACAACGCACACGTCCGAGCGATGCCAGGTGGCACCCGGGCAGGACCAGGCCGAGGCCCGGCGACCTGCGCCAGCCGGCCGCGGCCAGGAGGCGCTGCCGAACGTCGCGCCCACCCCCCCCCCATCGGACACCCGGATCTGCGCCGATACAGTATTCGGCCTGCCCTAAGGAACGATGAGTAAGGAACGAAGCCCCTTTTTTCCACGTGAACCTAGAACATCCGAAGAAACACCAGGGGGTCCCGCCGCCAAAAAGGTGGCGGAACTCATGCAAACCGAAGGAACGACCGAGCCCCTTTTGAAAAACAGGTGATCCTTATTCATACCGGACCCTGTATTGGGGAATCGAACTTTATACACCGACGCTGTTTCCAGCCCTGCATCGAAATTCGCGCTGGGGAGCGGATCCTGGTGTATCCGGGACCCTGGTGTATACAAGTGTCGCTGCTCCCCTGGGACCTTGGGGGAAGAAGTATACACCACACCACCCCGACGTCGTCCCAGACCCTGAAAAAGTCGTCGGGTTGAAAAACCGCCCGCCACTGGTAGTGAATATGCTTCAGTTTCCGATTTTGTCGGGCGTTGCTTGGTTAGAACAAAAAAAGAAGTGCAAAAGACATGAGTTTCGACGCTCCACGCAGATTTCTTGGACCTGCGCCAGACCACCCTCCCTGGCGCGCGGAGCGCGCCAGGGGCGGCGCCAGAGGCGCCGCCAGGGGGCCCCAGCGCCGATCCAAGAAATCCGCCCGCCACCGGGTAATGTATACGTTGCTGTTGTCACCCGGGAGGGTTTCTTGAACCTCGCCCCCCTCTGGGACTCTCTGTGGGGCGCCAGGCCATCCAGAGTGGATCTGGGACGGAAGCCTGCCCTCGGGGAAGGGATCGGACCTCTGTTAGGAGGCAACCACTGCGAGGCTTTCGTCGGAAAGATTAAAGAGGGTTAAGCCCCATTTGGGAGCTATTACGCTGGAATGGGCCTCGGATTAAGCGGGGTTAAGCCGGATTAAGCGGGATCAAGCGGGATTAAACGGGATTAAGCGGGATCAAGCCGGATTAAGCCGGACTTCGGACCAGTGCAAAATCAAAATTTGACCTCCCAGGAGTTGCATCCCAACCTCTGGGTCCGATTGAACTAAATGTCGGATCTCTGGGCGTACGGGCGTCCACGGAGGCAGCAAAGCCGAACACCGACCAAACCGACAGCGAAACCGGAGCCGACCGAGCCGAAGGACCAAGTTCAACGTAGACGCACGCAACGGCGCAATGACCGACCGAGCCGGACACATCGAACGCAGCCGACCGCCACGCAGCCAAACCGACCGAAGTGCTGGACAGCCGTGCGGACCCCCCCCCCGTAATTCGAGGAACAAGCCGTGCCATAAACATAAACTGTCGGTGGTCCGCGCGGATTTCTTGCTACGGCGCTGGCCCCCCCCCCCCCCCCTGGCGCGCGGACCGCGCGGCGTCTGGGGCGCCACCACGGGGGCCCAGCGTCGATCCGAGAAATCCGCGCGGAACGTCGAGACTTCATGCGTTTGCGTCAGTGTCTGCTCCCCGACGGCGAGCGGGGCTGCCGATCGCTTCCGCACGGGGGCCAAAAGGGGGTCCCGACGGGAGCGGGTCCTGGACGAGCCTCTCCGACGGTCGCAGGGCCCGCGGAGGGCCCCAGGAGCCCGCAGACTGCGGAATACCTCGGGGCCTGTCTCTGCGAGGTGGGAAAGCATGGCACACACAGAAACCTTCGACGCTCCGCACGCGGATTTCCTGCATCCGCACGGGACCCCCTCTCCCTGGCGCGCGGAGCGCACCAGGGGCGTCGCCGGAGGCGCCGCCAGGAGGGCCCAGCGCAGATCCAAGACCTCCGCGCGGAACGTCGACAAGTTTCTGCCTGTGCCGTTCTCGTTGCTCCTCGTCGAGCTCCCCTCCGGACCCGTGCTGGCCATCGCTCGGACGTCCATCCCCTGTGCTTTTTTTGTTCGGCTTCGTGCGTGGACTTCTCACCAGACGATCCAGAATGCTCCCCGACGGTCCTCGCCGAAGGAAAACTGCACACGCCCGAGCGATGCCAAGCCGTGCCCCTTATGGCGAGGTGCTGCCGACCGCCGTGGCGCAGCGGGCGCTTGCCAGGCCTTCGCCGCCGCGTAGGTGTTGAGGGCCTCCACGGCGTTGGCCTCGCCGTGGCAGTGGTCGCGGAGGCTGTCCTCGGAGGGGCCCAAGGACGCACAAATGAATATATATACACACACACACACACATAACGGGATTTCCCATATTTCCTTGTATTTTCTGGGTTCCTGCCTTCCCCCCATATTTCCTATATTTTCCCTTATTTTCCCGGGAGTCGACGATTCATTGTGACTGTGTGACTGTGTGTGTGTGTTTTCTCCCCTCGCGAGTCCCGGGGGCGAGGAGGGGCACCGACGCTCGGGCGGGCCTCTCCGAGCAGAGGTGCCCAGGCAGGCACCCCAACAAAAAAAGACATGCTCCGAAATGGCATCTCGTGCCAGGATTGAGTCATAGATTGTCCCTCGGGTTGTGTTGCCCCCATCGTACTTAAGGACCACCTCCTCCCAGAAGTAATTTCGAGCACCCAGAAAAGTGTCGAAAGAGTGTCGAAAGAGTGTCGAAAAAGTGTCGGACGAGTGTCTCCTGGGGCCCGGCACGTGAAAACCCTCGAGTTTCGCTACTTCTTTTCTTGCTGCTCGGGATCCATTCTGGTGATCAAGGCTAAAGTAGGTTGGAACATCATACCCCTAGGGAGCCCAACTCTGCCCAGGAAGACACATTGCCAGACCCCCGTATGTTTCACACTGTTGTTGGATGTTCGTCTTCCCCTACGCTCCACGCAGTTCCCATACTCCCTTGCAAAACAAGCGCGTTGATTTGTGACTGTGCGTGTGTGCTTGCCCCGTCTGACTCCACTTGGCGCGGCCCGAGAGCACTAACAACAAGAACGCTGGCGGCACCTCTTCGGAGGCGCTTCGTTCCAGGACCCCCCTCGAGTCATTCACAAAAAGCCACGTCGGAAGGTAATTCTCTCCATTCTCTGCCTCTGGGGGCCCTTACTGTAGGCGCAGGGGGGGGGCCAGACAACAAGGGCCAACTTCTGTTTACGACGCATGATAACTGCGCGCATGCCTGTAAGAGCACGCAATGTGTTTGATTTCGCCTACGCGCCCGCCAGAGATTCACGGCCGCAATCAGTCAGTCAGGGGGCCCTTACCGGGCATCGGGGCCGTCAAGAAAACAGCACAGGATGAGAAACCGGTACTGGGGCATGGGTCGAGCCCGCTGGGAGTCGACGTTGTGAAGTAATCATGACGTAAGGGAGAGCATGCTACGCATGGAATGAAGTCAATGAAAATCAATTGCAGTGGATCCGTGAGTGGATCAATCTAGATTGATGAGGCTATGATGCCTCTTTTGATTTTGAGTCTGGGCTTCCTTCTGCCTGCTTCTGCTAGCGGAGCCGCCGCCGCTTTACCTGGGCCGGCTTGCTCCCACTTTCAGCCAGCCTTCCGCCAATCCAGAGAGGGAGAACGGTAGGGGGGAACGACCCAGGGGGGAAACATCGAGCAGGAATCGGCGACACATCGCCGACAGATCGGCGATGGGCCACGGATAGCGAACCTGCACGTTCCCGGGAGGAGCGGGGCTATCGGGCACTTCTCGGCGATGAGTGGGCGCTAAGGTCGCCGAGACTCCCGCCGTGGCCAGGGAAGAGTGGGGAGGATAGAACAAGCAAAGCAAGAGCATAAACTGGAAAAGGCACCGGCACCGCTGCGCGTCCTCTAGATCCCTCCCGTTGAGCGGGTGGTGGTGGGGGGTGGTCCAAATAGGGGGTAAAGAAGAGTGCCCCTAGCGTGGCCCTTCAGGACCCACCATTTAGGTCACACCCCGTGCACCACCTGCCCGAGAAAATGCCTCTCCGGGCACACGCCGTGGCATAAACGTGCAACCACTCGGAGCTCCGCGCAGATTTCTTGGATCGGCGCTGGACCCCTGGCGGCGCCTCCGGCGCTGGACCCCTGGCGCGCTCCACGCGCCGAGGAGGGGGGTCAATCCAGAACTCCGCGCGGACCTCCGACAGTTTTATGTTTACAGTCAAAAACCTAATAAGGACGCGCGGTAAGGACGCAAGACCCTTGGAAGCCGAAGTTGGGATTTCTGGGGCGGCGGACGACGAAAACCTCAAGGACACAAGAGCAAGGAAGAGTAGGGACGCAAGGGTCCCCTGAGCAAAGTCGCCGCGTCCTTATTAGGGTTTTTGACTGTATGCCATTGCCTGTTCCCCGATCGTGCCCCTGCTGGCCATCGCTCGGGCGTCCACTCCCTGTGCTTTTTGTCGGTCTCGTGCGTGGTTTTCTCGCCAGGTGATCCAGGATTACGCTCCTCGATGGTCCTCGCCGAAGGAAAAAGGCGCACGTCCGAGCGATGCCAAGCCTGATTGCTGTGGCAGGTGCTGGTGCAACCTTTCCAGACGCCCTGGGACAACCGTCCCCCGTCGCGTCCCCAGGCTGGTGGCATCGTGGTTCGATCTGAATGTTGGCACCCCCCCCTCCTCCACCCTCTTCCTCATTTTCCTCCTCCTCCTCCTCATTTTCCTCCCTCTTCTTCCTCTTCATCCTCCTCCTCCTCCTCCTCCTCCTCCGCCTCCTCCTCCTCCTCCTCCTCCTCCTCCTCCTCCTCCTCCTCCTCCTCCTCCTCCTCCTCCCCCTTCCCCTCCTCCTCCTCCTCCAAGGCTCCGTGCGCGAGCTGCCCGCCAGTTCATTCTGGGCATCGGCCCTCCCATGCGCAGCTGCCTTACGCGCGCCAGCCTGTCCGTCCAGGCCGACCGCGCCCCGCCATGGTCCCAGTCGCTCGTTCCATCTCCACGGTTCCCGCGGCCGCGTGGGAGCAGCTCGGAGCTTGGGCACTTGATGCAACTCGGGAGTTGCGGCACGGGCGGCCATGAGCTCCGCCTGCGGCACGTGTGCTGCCGCTCGTGATGCCCATTGTCGGGTGGAAGCAGTCCGTGAGCTACGGCCAGTTCTTGGCACTATCCCGAGGGTGCGTTCACGGCTGCGCGCTGGTGGTAGCGGTGCTCTTCGAGGACACCCCGGTCCCTGCGGGGGGCCCTCCCCCTCTGAATGACAAGGTTCCACAAATTAACCCCAGGAAGCATTTAAGAACCCCCCCCCCCTTCCGGCAAATCGATAACCCTTCCGCACCCTGGAAGCGTTACCTGGCACCAGGAGCCCTCCTCCTCCTCCTCCTCCTCCTCATCCTCCTCCTCCTCCTCCTCCTCTCCTCCACCCACGAACTTCCTCCTGCCCCCTCCTCCTCCTCCTCCTCCTCCTCCTCCTCCTCCTCCTCCTCCTCCTCCTCCTCCTCCTCCTCCTCCCGCGCCCCCCTCCTTCCCTCGGGGCCCAAGGCCTGCCAGGGCCCAAGTCACCTGGGGTTTCCCCTCTGGGCCTTCTCCTGAGAGCCACGCAGATTTGAATTTCGAATTTCGATTGTAGCCCAGGGGCCAGGCCTCCGCGAATTTGTTGTGTGTCCGGGTGCTAAACCTATCGTGCGGTTATTTCGGCCCCTCGGAATATCGAATAAAAATGCGGTGCTAAGATATCGCCGGGGGGGTTCTTAAATGCTTCCTGGGGTTATTCGTCTCCCTCTCTCCTTCTTCCGTTGCATGGGCTGCGGCCCGCAGGCCAGAGGGGGTTAAGCATCCGGCGGGATGGCTGCATCT